>OZ010695.1:2412030-2711030 GCA_963932265.1 Thymelicus lineola | reverse complement strand
AAATTCTTTTTGTGTTTGATAGTCTATTTATCGAGGAAGGCTATAGGATAATAAGTTGAATCCTAAAAAAATTTTTTTTTTAAACGCTTTTATTTCAATGTTTAGTTTATAAAATTAGCTACAAGTTGTGAAAATTTCAAGTCTCTACGTAAAATAGAACATAGAGAATTATGCGTCTAAAGTCTGAAAATCGTTTTTTTTAATTTAATTTTTTTTTTTTTTTTTTTTTTTAATTTTCGTGTATTGTCATCGGAAATACACATGTCTGCCAAATTTCATCAATTTTCATTAAAGGGAAGTCATTCAAATTAACGTTACAAGATTTGATCCTTTGATGCTTTGATGCTCCGAAGTGAAGCTAAATAAAAGCGTTTAAAAATACGGATGTCCTATATAGACTATGAAACCTTCCAACCGATGTGCTCCAAACAAGTTTGATTTGAAAGGCAATAATGCGAAGATGTTTGAAATTTGAGTCCACTAAAATAATGCATTAGGTACATTTTTAATTTTCGTCTTTTCCCATACAGTAATTTTTAGCGTAGTGGAACACGCACAGACATCTGTAGGCCACTAGTAGCTGACAAAAGATCAGTGGCACCTTTTCAAGTGATCTCCGCTGTTTACAGATACCTGTGGCAATAACACACTATTAACGTCACATAGTAACGTCACGCCAGTATGAATCATACTATCAAAATTTTGTACACTGCACGCATACTAGTTCCGAAAATTAACAATCGGAGCACGATCAGTCCCCAGGGTATCACTTAGTCTGGCGATATCTCACTAAATATCTTCGCTGTTATCTATTTGAATCAAAGTTCGACTGTATGCTCAAATCCACTTTTTTCATTTAGCTTATTAAAAGTCAAAAGTCAAAAGTCAAAATATTTTATTCATATAGGTATCATTGATACACTTATGCACGTCATTTTTTGGCTTTTCGGAAGGTGCTTTGTCATGGAGGAGAAGAAAAGCCTAAAGAAACTCCTCAGCACATCTTTTAAATAAATAAAATAAATAAATAACGCAAAAAAAATATTAAAAAAATATTACAAAAAAGATATTACTCTGATAAAGTGTAAATAAATAAATACAATGTTTTCCACGAGGTAAGATGAAAACTTCATAAATGGCTCAAACTATTCATTCACGATTACAAGGCCCCTCACGGCTTAACGTACAACTTCTAAGAAGAACGAAGAGCTCAAGAAGTAATCTGGCGGTCATCCATCCAACCAATAATGGCATCTATAGATGCTTAACTTGAAGTTCTCTTACGAATTACACAAGTCTCCAAAACTTTATTAAATATTATCTAATTATACGTCCTGTTTAGATGCGATCCAGGTCAATCTTATGTCTCAGAAATATTTCATAAGCAGAAAATTTGCAGGCAAGTATTTGTTTTGTGTTGCTAATAGAGTCTTTCATTGTCTCAATTTGTACGAAGATTAATTTCCCGAGCTCCAAGATTTGCTATGTGGATAAATTTATTGATGTAAAATGTTCTGGAAACGACGCGGTTTCATTAAACCAGGTCAGAACAGGAAATAAAGTTTCTAAATTAACAGCAAAGTATAATAATTTTTTACTAGGCATCCAAAATACTAATATTCTTTTGGGATTTTAATGGCTAAAGCCATAATAAAGATAAATAATCTTAACTTAGAAATTTCTTATGGTGGATTTAATAATGTTTTTAATAACTTATCTCCATATATTATGTATACTCGTATTGCCTTAAAGTCAAATATACGAGTACGTACGTACGTACGTACGTAAACATAATATTAAAGTTAGAATTTTTGTCACATCACAATGATAACATAAAATTAATGTCATAAATGTTTGTAAAAAGTTTTGCTAGTTTTGTCCTTTTTATATCAGTTCACTTACAATTAATTAATTATTTATTTTTATTCGTTCGTTTTTCTCATTACCCACCTAGCTTTTGAATGCCGTCCTTAACATCATGTTTACGAAATGGTCAATATAACCAAACAAAAATTGTTCACACACCATTGCTTACTTTGTCAGTGAGACAAAACTCAAGAACTTGAGCAAAAAAGGATATAGATCAAGGGTCCAATAGAGGACCTTGGCGCACCCCAAACACGGGAAAGCGAACAAAGTTGGTGAACAAGACAATACTAACAATGGTCAAGAAGTTTATTACTGCGTTAGTTTTACAAGCGTTGTTCGTAAAAGTTCGTATCTCGATCTGACCCACTCAACGACTGTTTTACAAGACTTCCTAAGTTGAGGCTCGTAACTCTGTGACGGTTATGGATTGTTGTTATTTTGGGACCCGCTGTGGTTAGATGCGTAATAACTACGAGTTTAATTGTTCCACTTTAAGTAAGGGCTCGGTCATGTTTGTGTTTAGAAGTTGTCTACAACAGTTGTTATCGTAAAATTAAAGCCCTTATAATTATCTCCGTAGCTTTGTAAATTGAAAGCGATCTCGTTACTCAGAAGATTCAAGGATTATACATTTAACAGATATCGAAAATTTTGAGGGTTTAGAGAGAAATTTCTTAACGCGTTTAATTCTTATCTACATTCTTCTTTGTTATTTTATGTTATAATATCAGCACAGACTTTATAAATTACCCGAGACTAGCACTGCAAAAAGGATCAGCTTGAATGATCAAAATATTATCGTATTTTAATCGAACTCAAATAGAGTGGAGGTTGTTAAATAAATTATTTTAATCTACCACCATTTCGGAAAGGTGCTTTTTTATGTAGAAGAAGAAATGGCGAAATAGCATATTATAAAATGCTGGTTACTTCCAGTGCCTGTATAACAAGATCTCCGACCTATCAATCTCTCATGTCAGCTGCACGTCTCAGCGCTTTTCAAACGATTACGCTTACTAAAATGCATATTTTTAGCCGATATCAACTAACTCTGGAACATTATTCAAAAGTGGTCGTTGAAATGAAATGAAATGAAATAATCTTTTATTCATGTAGGTATCACTAATACTCTTATGTACGTCATTTTTTTAATCTACCATGAATTTTATACGTTTATTATTATAAAATTTTACATTCAAATTAGGTAAAGGATATTTTCTATTCAGTGAATTAAAACTTCTCATTTAACCTCGTATTTTTTTTAAACATTCCAAACTTACCAAGATACGGGTAAAAAATCTCTAATTGGTCACCCATTTAATGAAAATTTCCTTCTTTTCCGTGTAACTGTGTATTTAGTCTGAATAAAAATGTTTTCTTTCTTTTTTCTTTCTTTCTTTTAACTATTGGTCAGATGGATACTGTTCTTAACAAAGAATAGTACTATATGACAAAGAAAGGGCTATAAAGATAGAATATTATTAATCCGCTGGCATTTAAACATATTCCACAAATAATATCATAAATCTGAGAAAAATTAATATACATATTATAACTTCCTGACCTGAATAGTCAATTCATTGCCAGTGAAGACTTCTTATTACAACCTATAGGATATGAATCTTACTTACTCGATTGGATTATATTTTTTTAGGTTCTTACGATACGCAAAAGACCCTGTAGCCAGACACCTAAATCAGTTTAAAGTTGGTTCACTCACTTGAAATAAAGGGATCCAGTGTTCTAGCTAAACTTAAGGCGATTCTTATTTTATTCTTTGAGCTCAAGAATTTCGATTCCCTCACAATTATGCCTCGTTAGACATCGCTTTGTTGTAGAATTCAGTCTTTTCCATTTGAGTGTTAGGCAAAAAGGTCAAATGCGACAACAATTTGAAGTTTATATTTTGTGTGAGGTGTGATGAGCAGTGGCTAGCTACTAATATTTGGTCAAAAAGTCTCGTACTCAAACTATGTTATAGTATTATATTCGCTAATCCTTGGAAAAAGAAGGGAATTTTCTTTATTTATTCAATTAGAAGTTGACCAAAGAAGAATAGTAATTTTTCACTTCACAATCTATAGAAATTAAATAAATCTTAAAATTCAGCTAACTGAATTGTATATTAGTTACATTTATCACAAAGTTAAAAGAAGGGTAGGAAAAAAGATTTTTTAATATTTGTTTTAGCTTATTCTAACTCAATCTGTATATGTTTTGAACGCATTTCAACTTCCTTTTTACGTCGTTCCACATTTACATATTGCTACTTGACTTCATTCATCTTTATTTCTGTGTTTTATACATTATTTTACGTTTTATTTAATCAATATTCTTTATTGGTTTTGTATAATATGGATAGATATAAATAACAGAATAATTAAATAAATTAATCATGCAGCAATCCTGCGTCATCGGCTGCAATCCTTCTTTGCAATGGCTTCGTTGTATTTGTTGTTGTTTGTTATGTCTAAGCAGTGACGTGACGTACGGGTAGTTGGCTTCAAGGAATTCATAAAGTTAAAAAGATGGTTTAGGCCACAGCTAGTTAAGTATTCCTATTTTTGACTAAAGTTCGAGCGATAATATTTAGTTCTATCACAATTATTTTTTGGTGAGGGCAAATTCTAACCTTAAATGTAATATTTGTAACAACTATGTACAACTACGCACAACTTAATTAATTTCTATGATCCATTGCTTGAAATATAACTAAAGTGAAACTGGAAAGCTATAATTATATTAAATTCGAAAGGATAAACACCGCTGATTAAACCAATAACCTCAAAAAATTATAAACATGCTGCAGTGCAACTTGCACACTAGTAATTCTGGCTGCTTCGGTCTAAAGAGTGGTGTACCACGAGCCTAGTGGTTTGGCAATATCTCGTCGGTCATAATTTTAAAATCGAAAAATGTAATTGCTATGCGGCTTCCCGACCCGCACTGATTTGTTGTTATTATTCGTAAACTTGTTAATACAATTATAAATAACTTACCTATGTCCTATATGCATATACATTACGTAGTTTTACATTAAAGTTATCAGCAGGGTATATTAGTAGCAATAGTTGAACTGAAAGAAAGAAAAGAGTAAAGAAAGGAGGAAAATATTTTTTTACTTTATCTCAGGTATACAGGGAGAGAGAAATCAATCAGTCTAAATTAATCTTCCAAATAATACGAGCAATAACGAAAAGGAACGCACTCAACAGCGTGGCAGGTCAACACCTACTGATTTTCAGGATGACCCATTGCAATGAGTAGTTTTAGCTAGTGGTCATTTATTTTTGGTGAATTATTTTAGCTATAAAAATATTAATTACAATTAATACTATTTTTAGGGCATTTTCGCCAAAAAGTGTAAACTGTGTAAATTATTGAAAAAAAAATTTTTGTTGAAATTTTAACCATTTTTTGAATTGTACTGTATTGTTATGTTATTTTCTTGCCAGAAAATATAATAAGGCGCTGAAATACTTACTGAAATTAAAATTACAGGACATTTTCTGCGAGGCGGAACTATAAATCGTTCCATTCGGTGACCAAATACGAATGACAATATAAATAAATTTAAACACAGTTTTGGTAAAATTAGTCTTTCATTAGGTTTATTAGGGATACAGGAATATATTAGTTAAAAAAAACCAGTAAAATCAACATTAAAACTAGTTTTAGCATGTCATTTACCTACATCCCGTTACTATGTGGTCATTTTACTTTCTATTTTTGTCTTTTAAAAGCAAAAACACCAAACATTCTGAATCTTGGTATTTTTAAAGGGAAAACAAAAGTATTTTTTAATTTTATAAAATAAAAAAATAATTTTTTTTGGAAAAGTAATTAACAATAGGATATTTTATTTTTCCTTTTTTTGGGGACAGTCACGGAAGACAAAGATCGAAATAACGGAATGGAAAGTAAGGTTTTAGACACACATAGTCTTAAACATAACTTCCCGAGTAGGCAGAAGAAGTTTTTTAAACCACTAGGCTATCAAAAAATTAAATTTATTATTATATTATAAAACGATATTAAACTTACTTATTAAATAAGTATATTTCTATTAATAATAATGGGTGTACTTCCTTTTAGCTCATACCACCGATTGATCTGAACTATGGTATCATAGACAAAACACCCACCCGCATATTTAATTTTCAAGGTCCCTTTGGAAAAAAACATGATTTTTAGTTTTTCACGTTTATTTTGCAAAGTATTGATTTTACAGAAAAATATTTCCTACAAAAGTTGAAGCCCATTAAGAGATTGACATTTTATGTCCAGTACATTTTCTTGGGAGCCTGTGGTTTGAAAGAAAAATGCAAAATTCGTTCCGCATAATGTCTAAACATGTATCAGCATGTTTAAATACATAGGTATACCAAAATTCAGGTCAATCGGAGGTATGGGTTAAAAGGAAGTTTATCCATATTAATACCTATTGATAAGATTATCCTTATTTAAAGTCTTATAACCAAGTGGTCCGGCATCTGTCGCCTTTTGTGACACCCTCGTATGTCAACATGGAATTGGTATTTGTCACCCCAATTTAAGCGTTGTAAAAGCCACCCCAATACAGTTAAATTTACGTAAAAAAAGAACACTAAAACAAAAATAAAACTATTTTTATAAATAAATTTCTGAATTTAACTTTTGCCGCAATAAAATAGTTCATATAATAATCTGACAGCATTTAGAACAAACTATAATATAACTCAATAAAAAATATTTTATGTAGTTTCTCAACCCAATTGCCACAGTGTACCATCAACTTTATCCACTCCATTCCGCTACTTTTGCCTTCCACATAATACGTTACCACGAGTATAGTCTCGGAACGGAAGTAACGGATTCCCAAACAGAATATTCAAATTGAAATTTTGATTAAATTTAATTATATATACTAGGAAAATGTTTACAAATATGTTTCGTTAAAATATTAGCTTTTAGATACAATAATTTTCATAAAAATATATTTCCATTTACCCTGACAAATCAGCAGTTTCAGAAGGGAACTTTAAAATTGCTACGAGGTCGATTCAACTTTATTTATTTAATTCCTGAAAAACTAGTGAAAAAACACTAACATAACCGTGCACAGATTGTCATGGGATTATTCAAAAATGATTTGCCATACGTAATATTTATCAGTTTTCATCGTAGAATTTACAAAAAATACAAAACCACGGTAACGGATAGTGGAATTCCACCCGAACCCTTTTTTGAAATTTATTTTGAACTCTTTTTTCAGCCAATTTTCAGTCCAAAACAGATTAAAAATTAACCTTTTTACAGTGTTGACAAACAGATAATGTTATTTAGCCCCAAATTTGAACGATTCTGATCAAACAAAACATGTTTTATCGCATGTTTTGTAGTCGAACGCTGCAGGGGACATCGCAAAAACGACGGTCTTATTTTGTTAAATTATTAATAAAAATTATATTAGGCAATAATTACAACTTTTGTTGGTGTTACCGTAAAGTTTATTAAACAAGTAAACAAAATAAAATTAAGATTTTTTCTTTTTCACATTATAATTAAGAAAATTTGAAGTATGAAGTCAGGGGACACGGTAAAAACGCAATTTACAATTTTTGGCGAAAATGCCCTTTAACACCATAATTAGACTGGCCACAAAATGAACCATTCTAACAATCCTAATATTCTTACTACTCCTAAATCTATGCCCTAGTACTGCTTGTGACCTGTGGAAAAATTACACTCGTTATAAGAAAGTTGCTACATGTTTAACATTTTGAAATTAATTTCCGTTCAGATCTTTTATCGGAAGACAGCGGTTGACAAAATTTACTTCCTCAAAATTCATTATTGGTTTTCACAATATCACATTGTTATATGACAACAATGTTAGGTTATTGTTGCTGGCTTATTACTTGACACATCCTCTATGCTTTATATTACCAGATGTTTTATCTAAAAAATCAGCTCTTTCTTATTTGGAAATTTCTGTTCGTTTTGACTTTTGAAAGTTTAAAAATTGTTGAAACGCTAAAACAACTAACTGATTCTGATGTTTCGCTGTAGAACAAGTGGTACACTTGTCCATTAAAAAATGTATGTTTCTTAAAATTGGTAAAATATAAGATTAGCAACACCTAAATATCCCCGTTGAAAGCACAAATAGTAGATAAAATCCAGTGAAGTATTCTGTAAGGTGTGTTGATGTTTTTTTAGATATCACAATAAATGAATATGTTTCTTATTATAGTACTGGGAAAGTAAAAAAGTTGTATTTTGCTTAATTGAGTACGAATACGATAGGTCAAAACTCGAAAATATGCGTAATCGATAAACCACCTTCGCATTATTACCTTTCAGTTAAAACCATTTAAGGGCATATTGGTTGGATGGTTTCAAAGACTTTTAAGGACATCTCTACAAACATTTTCTGTGTTTTATATGTATAATAGATTATTTACACAGCAATGTCTGAATGTTATTTAGTTTATAAATAAAATATACGTAAATCTTAATTATTTGCTGTGTAAGTTACTCCACCCAATAGTCCTTTGGAGTGTTATTTATGAAAAGAGATTGCCATAATATCGTATTTCTTCTTCCTTTACATTTATATTGATGTCAAATTAATTAGAATACAAATAAAACGAAACAATAGAAATGCGGGTACGTAGAAATACCAACAGAGATGGGAATTCTTGTATTTGGATTTTTGATTTCCTCGCCTTAACGCCGGCGCCCACACATACATTTGGAAAACAGCCAACTTTCAATCCAAGATTTGAACTTGTTAACCGTACAAAAAACGCGAATAGCTTTGTTTCAACTTGAAAATTTTGAGAATCATGTTTTAATATGTCGGTACGATCACCAATATGATAGTTGTAATACAACTGTTAGACATAGCGCTTTCTCTACCATATCAAAAAGAGTTTCGCGTGGCTACCGAGGATTTTTTTGACAATTTTTTTTATTTTGTTTTGGTAAGTTCACTTTAAAATAATTAGAAAAAAAATATAGTAAATGGTAATAAGTTTAAACGTTAAATTATATAATAACTAGTTCTTAAATTCTTTTTATTTTGTATTTGCCTGATTTTATATTACAAATTACGATACAATGATAATATATTGTTATACTGAGTAAGACTTGTGTTAATTACGTGCTGTAGTTATTATAATGTCCACATGTACATATAGACTACATCATATAGAATACATACACTGGGAGGATATGACGAATATTATGGTATAATATTATTGTTTTTGTTTTAACTTCACCTAATTAAGTACCTAATAAAAACAAAAGTTTTTATTTATTCTAAATGCATTTTATGAAACTTGTGATCGTCTATGCAAAATATTTTTTAGCTTAAAAAGAGTAAATTGAAAAAGTATGAATGTAGGCCAAAACAGGAATTTGAAGCAAGTTGCACGTAAGAACATTTTTAAAAGTTACTGCAGCTCTCTCGTATTCTGGTTTCCGTGAAAATGTGTAAATTCAAAAGTATAAGAAAATGTAATTTTCACAGATACTGAGGCACAAGTAATACTCTTGCACTTTTTGTTTCATCTTATTTCGCTTTATATCCTTATGCTAAACTACGACTGAGTTTTGAAACGGATTTCAAAAAATATTTTATTTACTTGCAATACATATCAATGTAGAAGTAATAATAAAGAAACATTCGTAATTGAGAAATAAAAACAAAAGTTGTTGATATGGTTTTAAATATGATTTTTGTGAGAAAATTACTGTTTAAATAAGGGATATTTTTAGAAAAAAATATTATTATATCTTATTCTTTAACTATTGTATATTTATATATCATTCTCATATTACTTGTAAACAAAATTTTATCGTAAAATATATTTCTCTTATCCATTTTAGCAGACTTCAATAGCTCTTTAGTAGATTCCGATGGTCTATCGGGACTTGAAAGAACAATGCCCAACTGCCATACATCGTTTTATTTCATTTTCAACTTTAGCGTCTTAAAATAAAAAAAATTCTAGAAATCGCCGCTTTAATTTCTGAGCTTAGATATATAAGAATTTTCAGCAGACACACCCCAGAACCAAAGTATTTTGAGATTGAATTCTTATAACCATTGAGTCATAGAGTAGGGGAGACTTATGGCCGCCTGTAATTTTTACCATTATTTTATTCTGACTTCTTTTTGATTGACAACCGGATATGGAAATTTGACATCATTACATTTGTCATACCAACATTTATAACGAAATTCTGTCTGTAATATTGGCCATAAGTCTCCGTTTATGTTGCTTGATACAAGCTATGTATCGAAGTGAGTGCCCGAATGAAAATTGACATTGTTGACATCATTGTTATTATAGTCAATTCATCACTTATTAATAAAATTATTTTACACTGGGTAATACGGGTATAGGTATTAATTTTAAAATACATAAAAAAATTATTGAATTGCTTCGGTATAACTGACGTTTTAAGACGCTAACAAAAATAAAAAATAATTTTTGGGCATTGTTCTTTGTGACTGGGAATTTATTTTATCAAAATTTTGAAGATATTGATTCCTTAATCAATTACTTTAATTGTTATAGAAATCTATTATTAAAATTACTGAATATCTTTGAAACAGCGAGATTTTGTATTTTTTTCTTTATTCTATTACAGAATAACAAATTAGAATTTCAAAGCATTCCAATCAACTCCAAACAATCTTTTCAATAATTGAATTATCTAGTTAATTATTTTTTGGTGTAGCAACTTTACGAATCGAAACTCAGTATTACGAGTATCGATAAAAAAATCACGGTGTCCATTGCATTCTGGGATCGTTGCCAAGTTGGACCCATTCCAAACAAGGTAGTCCAAGTTAATCTGTTAGCGCTATTTGATCGGATTAATGTTGCAAGGATTGGGGTGTAAGACGCACTGTCCGTCATTCAGTCAAAAGCCGATATCTTCTGCCGTTGGTAGATATAGAAACAAAAAACCGAATCGCGTGAAGCTTTAGGGTTTGTATAATCAACGTGAAAGGAAACGTAAATTCAAATATGTAATTCAAATGGACCAATTTGATTGGCGGGCGCTACCACCGCCATGCTTCCCTCCCCGCTCCCCGATTTCCTCCCTCACACTCACGAACTACCGACGTTACGCGCTTACGCAAGTCCATGGACAAAAATTTAAAACAATTGTGAAAAGTGTGCTTTTGTGCCAAATTCTCAAGTCTCCAGCATCCCGAACCAACAAGTGGTAGATGTTTGTCCATCAGGGTTCTTGTGTAAAATTAAAATTCTACCAAAAGATTAACCGACTCCAACGAAATGGGGTTTGATGAGGACGACTAAAATTATTGCTAAACATATAAAAATAGTCTAAAGGTACACTTTTTATTTTTCAGTAGTTCAAACCTGAAATAATTGTGGCTTTTACAAACATAACACACTTTTAAAATTATACATAATTATTTAAATTATGTATGTATGTGTGTATTTATTTATATTTACTATTTATAATTGTTGCACCCCTACCTCAGTTCTTTAAAAGTATTTTTGTCCTTCGCTCAAAGTGTTGTCTGGAAGAGATCGCTACTGTAGCGATAAGACCGCCTGTTGTGTATAACTTCATTTGCTGTTAATTTCTCTGTTTTTGTAATTTATTAGTGTGCACAATAAAGAATATTGTATTGTATTGTATTGTAAATTCACAACAAATGCAAAATCAGAAAAACCGTCCAGTGATCTAAACGCTAACGGATCTGTAAATTAGAAAGCAACTTTTATGTAAATAAGCAAAAACTTCGTTGTAATAAAACAACATTATCGGTTTTCCATTAGACTTAGCTCGTTAGGTCATTATCTCTGAATTTAAAACTGCAGTTTGTTTTCTTAATTTCCTCTGGGACTTACTAGATATACATTACGTGTGAAAAACATCCCCACGGTATCCATTGCGCTTTGGGTTCACTGCCAAGTTGGAGCCTCTCCAAGCAAGGTAGCCTGAGTTAACCAACCGAGTAATTCAGCCAGATCATTGATTAAAGTAAAAATCTGGATTATTGAATAACTATAAAATAAGTAACCGGCTCACTTCGTTTCAGGAAACCAAGTTTAAAAGCATTAAAAATATTTATTTACTAATCTTTTAATAGAACCTTCACAGTGACTTATATGTAGCTCTTATCTCACAATTTACCGGGATATACAGTATGCTATGTTGTATGTTAATCTAGGTTATAAACTATCCGTATGTAAAATTGGATCCAAATCAAAATTTTTATATACGCTGATAAAATGTTAAACAATTCTAATAAAATAAACACTTGAAACTTTTTCAAATTAATAATCAAGATATTGTAAAGCATTTTTTCCTAAGCACCGAAAGATATTCGTGAAACTCAATTTATAAACGAAGCTTCGCCAATGGTTTAATTGTTTATTAAAATAATATTATTTTTCTGCTCAAGCTCGCTTCGCTGACCACGTCCGATTAAAATAATAAAAAATTGTATATAAATTACTCGGTCCGATTTGCCTGCAGCTATCCGATAGGTATTCAATATTTTATTTTACAAAAAACCATCACTAGGGTTGTGAATTTTGAACAATATTCGAATTATTAAAAGGTGTAATGTCGGACTTATTTTATAATAAATAATTAGGCACTTTACGAAATGTAATCATATTAGTACCTTATGGCCATACACGATCAAGTGTACTTATCAAGTCTGCAGTTTGATTTGACACGCCATCCAGTATACATGAGATAACAATATGGCCAGATAGCTTACCGTGGCCATACACGATCAAGTATCCTGGATGTCGCGTCAAGTCCGCTTGACGCTTGATCAAGTACGCATGATCGTTTATGGCCTCCGTAAGGCTTAACTACGGTTTTTATATGAGTAGAGACTTGGTAAGTTACTGGCAACGCAGACCAGCATCACTAAAGGTAATACCGCTACGTTTCCGATAAAGAAAGAGGAGAGAAAGAAATTGAGTTACCATCAGATGAATTGTTGTTCATGTCTTGAGCAGAAATGACATACGGATCACATAATAAATAAATGTATAGTATGTATAAAACACAAGAAATGTTTGTCCTTTATAGACTGACATCATCCAACCGATATGCCTCAAAATGGTTTCATCCGAGGGTTGCTTGAGACCACTAAAACAATGCAATCAATGCATTAGGCGCATTCGATCCATTGATAAAGTCGATTTTCCACTTTCTCATACAATTTTTTTAAGATAAGTGTTCTAAAATTGTCATCAGAAAAAAATAGCGTAGTGGAACACGCTAGGTATCCTCTAGTAATAAATAAATGAAGGACATTATAGCAGTTGCAGTATCTGGCTGCACACGCTGACATATTTCGCGCTCACTCGCACTTAGGTCTTAGGTCTAAGTCCTGCTTCATCCTGCTTCACCCTGCTCGCACTGTTACGTCAACAAGTGCGACGAGATACTTCACTATTATAGCAATATCAAGAGCGTCACTAAAGTCCGGTTGTATTAAGTAGTTAAGTAGATTTTATAATAGCTAAATTTTAAGTGAATAATTTTTAGTGCGCTTCCATGGAGTGGAAACGACGTGGCATTAACATCAATGGCGAATACATCACACACCTGCGATATGCCGATGATATAGTCATCCTGGCAGGATCCCTGGAGGAACTAGGTACAATGCTCGGGGACTTGAACAGCGCCTCACAACGGGTGGGTCTTAAGATGAACATGGACAAGACGAAAATCATGTCAAATGTCCATGTTACACCCGTACCGGTTGTTGTTGACGGCGCTGCTCTCGAAGTTGTGGACGAATACAATTACCTGGGACAAGTGATCCAGATGGGTAAGTCCAACTTCGAGAAAGAAGTCACTCGTAGAATCCATCTCGGATGGGCTGCGTTCGGGAAACTGCGTCATATCTTGTCGTCCAAAACACTACCTCAGTGCCTGAAGTCGAAGGTGTTCGAGCAGTGTGTGTTGCCAGTGATGACATACGGATCCGAGACGTGGTGCTTCACTATTGGCCTAATCCACAAGCTCAGGGTAGCACAGCGGGCTATGGAGAGGGCTATGCTCGGTATTTCTCTACGTGATCGTATCAGAAACGAGGAGATCCGTAGACGAACAAGGGTGACCGATATAGCTCAAAGAATTAGCCGGCTGAAGTGGCAATGGGCTGGCCATATAGTGCGAAGGACCGATAACCGTTGGGGAAGAAAGGTCCTCGAATGGCGCCCGCGTCTCGGAAAGCGAAGTACAGGACGCCCCCCGACAAGATGGACTGACGACCTGAAGAAGACAGCGGGCATCCGCTGGATTCAGAAGGCTCAGGACCGGTCAGAGTGGCGCAAGTTAGGGGAGGCCTATGTCCAGCAGTGGACCTCCAAGGGCTGATGGATGGATGGATGGATGGAAACTTTTTTGAATTCATACACTGAATTACAATGGGCGGACTATCGTACGCCATAATATGGCAAGTGTGAGTTAGATTATATAATACTTGACCAACTTTGTAACAACATTTATACAAATAAAGATAATACATTTCATTTCATATTTCTGGCTAGTTTCATAAAACGCAGCACTAACGTAACATTCAAAAACATCAATACAACGACGTAAAAAGACAAAATACAAACAAAAATGTGGTATTCGAGCTACACAATAGGAAAAACTGACGCAAACTGTATGTGTATTTACCATTGTAAAAGTTGACTCGGTATTTTCAATTGATTTAGTATACGTATAGCTTTTTATTTTTTTTATTAGAATAGCTTCGTATTCCTTCATGTATGTTTTTTTTGTGAATAGGCCTCTCAGACAGCTGCTGTTCTTCCTTTTCTTCTTTTGTCTTTCTTGCCCAGAAACGCATGATGCCTTTGGCGTTGCTGATATTCATCGGCAACGATAGCCACTTACCATCAGGTGGATTGTCAGATCGTTTGTAAGCTATTTCCATAAAAAACAAGAAGAAGATGCCTGAATCTCAGTAACCAGAAGGTATGATCGTTGTATCTACCACTAACAGACCAACAGGGCAAACAGCTTCATACTGGCTTTATAAAATTAAAACGAAAGCCCGTAAAATATTATTCATGACTAATGTAGCATGTGCAAAAATTAACAAGATTGCAAAATTTGCAATAAATAAACAGATGAATCCTTTCAAAATATCAGAGCCTTAAAAATCAATGTTTAATTCTTTTCACACTTGAATATTACAAATAGTGGAACAAAAAAATGTTATTTACATATATTTCAAAATATTCGAAAAATATTTATTTTATCAATTCTATCACATATTTCATTAATATTACAGATGTCAGAACATAGCACAAACATACTTTTAATATTCGTAGAGTATTACTGTATTAATGTACTCTACTGTACTATGTGATCTAATGATCCTAATGGGTAAGTTCAACTTCGAGAAAGAAGTCACTCGTAGAATCCATCTCGGATGGGCTGCGTTTGGGAAACTGCGTCATATCTTGTCGTCCAAAACACTACCTCAGTGCCTGAAGTCGAAGGCGCTCATGCAGTGTATGTTGCCAGTGATGTCATACGGCTCCGAGACGTGGTGTTTTGGCCTAATCCCCAAGCTCAAAGTCACACAGCGAGTTATGGAGAGGACTATGCTCGGTATTTCTCTACACGATCGCGTCAGAAATTATGAAATCCGTAGACGAACTAGGATAACCGACATAGCCAAACGAATAAGCTAGCTGAAGTGGCAATGGGCTGACCGCATAGTTCGAAGGACCGATAACCGTTGGAGAAGGAAAGTCCTCGAATGGCGCTCACGTCTTGGAAAATGGAGTATAGGACACCTCTCGACCGGACGACCTTAAGAAGACAGCGGGCATGGACCAGAGTTGCGCAAGTTAGGGGAGGCCTATGTTCAGCAGTGGACCTCCAAGGGCTGAAGGATGGATGGATGGGACTGTACTATGTGGTATTTATATTTCTATTATTAAGACACTGTACCCACTGTTCAAACGCAGCACAGAATCATACATATATTACATATATATATCATATTATGTATATTAATCTAATTTAAGGTATTTATGCTATAGGCCTCGTTGATCAAAATAAAGATTTATTATATTATTATCATTTTATAAATAACTCCACAGAGCTGTCAAACAAAAACATTTAAAGAGTGAACTGAAATGTTTTACCAAAGCTCACACTAACACAACCTTTGAAGCTACCATAACAAGTTTTCGCAACACAACACGTTCATACATATCTCGTTACAATACAAAACCAAATATCGTACACCCAGCCTCCCAATTACGTGAACACGAAAACTCCAACCTGTTTTGTTTGTTTGTACTGAAAGAAACAAAATATTACATTATCTTCAGCCCAATTTTCCCTAACAAATAACACGTAAGCTTCAAAAGAAACTTTTAATATGGCCCATATTACGAAAAGGCTCGGGATTTTTACAATTCCTTTCGTGTTTTTAGATGTCTCTCTATTAGAAGACAAGCGATGAGCCGTTACAAAATGTTCGCTTTAATTTTTTAACACGCTTTTATTTCAATAAAATGATACCTTACATACAAATATATTTTTTTTCAACGTACGAGTATGTCGCCATTATGATAACCCATGATTTATATGAAACAAGAAATGCTCCATAGCCAGAGGACTTGCCTATTAGAAAAAGTACTAAACCATTAAATTAAATCTAATCAGGTATGTGATAATAAATTGCTAGCGGATTTTTTATTTTGATACAATTATGTTGATATTTCAGAAATAAATTTTATAAATTTTTGTATTAACAAATTGTTCTGTTACATTCTGTTACATTAGTTATGGTAATATTGCCTTATAGAAATTATATTGTGTTTTATAGTTATGGTATACTTTTTTCTATCTGCACTGTGACTCTGTGTATCTCACTTATAAAAAATATATAGTAGGAACAAAACGTATTCAGGTTTTATCTAGATAAGTCTATTTTAATATCTAATCTAATAAGATCCAAGGATCTTCAATAAAAAATAAATGTTATCTATTTATTTACAACTTTATTGCACAAACCTTCAAGAAGTAATTATAAAACTCGGACCATCAAGGACTAGAGGGGTATCAACCTATGTGGATGCATTCTCTACCAGAACCCAAGGTGGCGATGAGAATGTGCGGCAGGTGGCAACAACAATATTTAGTTGAAAATATCTTCTCGTTCGCAATGAAACAAGTTCATACATTGTTCCTTTTATAAACAAAACTATCGAATATACACATACAAGTAGTATTTATATGAATTTATACGTGTGTGAGTTCAGGCAGAGCCGCGAAGGTATATTTGTTACGTTACTAACAAAAAGCCTAGTTATTACTGAGACTCCTTTCTAGGGTTCCGTGTATACGATAAGAAAACATATATTATAGAAAACCTTATAACTGAAAATGTCTATAACGCTGCTTGTTTATCCGAAACGTGGATGACTGAAGAACAACAAACTGCAACACACATAATTGGATATAAGTACGCCGCGACATTCTGCCGACGAACACGTAGGGGAGGTGGAGTTACAATTCTCCTGCAAGAAGACACCAAATATGTCGAACGAACTGATATCATGAATTTGTCCGTGGAATATGTTGTGGAATGCTGTGCCGTAGACTTACCAAAGCATAACGTTTTGTTAATTGTAATTTATCGAGCCGATCGTGAAATTGAAGTGTTCTTTGATTATGTAAATAAGCTTTTGTATAAAATTAGACCATTAAGTAGTAAGAAACACATTATTATCGGGGGGGACTTTAACATAGACAAGAATAGAAATAGCATAAGTTACGAGAGAATGACAACACTATTCCTAGAATGTAATTTACGTCAGGTGGTACAGGAACCAACAAGAGTAACTAACTCAACGGCATCGTGTATCGATCTAATATTTACTAATTATAAACACCATTCTATTACAATCGAAGATCAGGGTATATCAGACCATAAAAGCGTAATTTATATTTTCAAAAACGAAAATATTCCACCTAAACTGCAAACAAATACTATTTTTACTAAACGAATATTTAACAGTATCAATATAAATAACTTTAAAAATGCATTAAAAGGATTAAATTGGAATAATATACTATCAAAATCAAATAACATTTCCCAAAACTATAATAACTTTTTATTTAAAATTAAGGAATTACTAGATAAATACATACCGAAAAAACGAATAAAAATACAGCCAAGAAAACGAAACACATGGACAACAACCGGAATAAAAAAATCTTGCAGACATAAAAGACTACTAAAAGCTTTTGTTAATCACTGTAACAATAAAATACTTAAAAAACACTACAAACATTATGAAAAGGTCCTTAAACGATGTGTAAAAATGTCAAAAAAACTAAATAATATAAATAAAATGAAAAAGGCCCCGAATAAAACGAAAGAAATGTGGAATATCATTAAATCCGTTACAAAAAATCCCCGATCATTGCATAACTACAAAAACATTCAATTAAAAATAGATTCAGACATCACTACTGACCCAACCGTAATCGAATTCCTTCAATAACTACTTTGCCACTGTCGGGCTCCGATCACGTGACTTGCAACCTCCTAATACATCTACGAATACAAGCAACTCAATATATTTGACCAATGTGACTGAGTGTGAAATGCATAGACTAATTTCTAATCTACCTAATAAATATAGCTACGGGGCAGATGAAATACCACCCATGCTAATAAAAAAGTGTGCAAAGGAGCTTACACCCACACTTACCAGCCTTGTTAATCAATCCTTTGATGAAGAATACTTTCCCGAGGACCTTAAGATAGCTAAAATCAAGCCCTTGCAAAAGAAAGGCGGGACCCCACTAGACATAACCCAGTATCGGCCCATATCACTTTTACCGAGTTTTTCAGAAATCTTTGAAAAGGCAATGGCAAATCGTATTTATTATTTCTTAGAAAAATTCCAACTCCTGAATGACAGTCAATACGGCTTTCGAAAAAACCGGTCAACGACACACGCAGTATATAGCTTCATTCAAGAGGCTTACAATTACATAAATAAAAAAGATTACGGGGTGGCACTGCTCTTAGATATGAGCAAAGCCTATGACAACGTATCGCACAACATACTATTGTCAAAGTTATATTCACTTGGAATCAGGGGCAAGTCATATAACTGGCTTAAGTCATATCTCTCTAACCGAAGGCAGTACGTCCAGGTGGATTATTTTAACGAAATCACACGCGAAGTAAGCGAAGTAAAGTCCGACACCTGTATAACAAACTGGTCTATACCACAGGGCAGCACGCTCGGCTGTATTCTGTTTGTCGCATACATCAACGAACTTCCCAACGTGATAAACGCTAAAAGCGTTCTGTTTGCGGACGACGTATCACTATTGTTTGAAGGTAAAAATGAGCACGAAAATTTAGAAAACATTGAAAAAACATTTAAAATTGTTAAAAATTGGTTAGAAATACATAATTTACAAGTAAACGCTAAAAAAACGAAAATAATACAATTTAAACCTCACCAGAAAATAAAACTAAATCTTAAAAATTTAATAAATAATTTAGGCATTGAAGAAGTAAATGATTTTAGACTATTAGGTATAACAATTGACACACACCTTACATGGAGGCAACACGTTGACAAAATTAAAGCAAAACTGTCCCAATTTGCCTATGGGTTCAGTATTTTGAAATCACAATCCAACCTTGAGACCGCGCTTTCGGCTTATTATGCCTATGCACAGTCTTGGTTGCGGTACGGCATTATGCTGTGGGGCCATAGTCCGGCCGCAGCCGAATTATTTGTACAGCAAAAGAAACTATTACGAATACTATTTAATATCCATCAGCCAGCTAGCTGTAAGCCGTACTTTACTAAACACGGAATACTCACCTTGCCTTCCATGTATATACTGGAAATAGCCTGGTACGTTCGGACGCATCTATACGATTTTGATTTATGCACCAGTGCCCGTAGAAAAAACCAATTAATATTGCCTAAATCAAACCTTACACTCTTTCAAAATAGTCCACAATACAGAGCTATCAAAATATACAATAAACTACCTGAGAACCTCAAAGCTATGCAAAGCGATAATCTTTTTAAAAACCGTCTAAAGTCTATCCTTATTAATAAATGTTATTACACTTTAAATGATTTCTTTACTAGTGACTTACACTGTGTCGAACAATGTAAATAATAAATAATAAATAGTAAATAATAAATAGTAAACAGTAAATATAAATATAAATAATGAATAAAATAATAATAATAATAATAAATAATATTAAATGCTACGTATTGACGACCTACGCAAACTAGGATAAATATTTTTTTTTTTTTTTTTACATACCCTCACTAAACTAAGTAGGACAAACACTCACGGACGATGGGAACGAACGCTATTTTAGCGGGAGCACTAGTCACTAATTTAAAGTAATGAAACTAAATTATGAAATTAATAAAATTATAATATGATAATGAAAAAAACTATGACATTTTAATATCTAAATTATACAAATAAATTAAATTATAGTTATAAGCTAAACAATATATATATATAAGAATATAGAATTGTATGCAGTATTCGGATTATTATTATTGTTTTTATATTTTCTTTTTTTAAGTTATCGTGAACTATTAATAGTAGAAATAATATAATATAAGTAGTAAAACAGAGTACCTAAGATATATAATATCACGATTTCAATGAATACATTTCAAATATCTATTACTATATTAAATTGATTGATGTTGTATAGTTAACTAAAATGTAACTTGAATGTAACCCGTAACTCACATGACAAGTTTGCTGTGCCCTGCCAGGGTCATGTTGATACCAATTGCATAATGTTATTCTAACACCTATGTAACACATGTTATAGCAAATAAATAAATAAATAAATAAATAAATAAAAAACATTACTTGCGGTCGTTCCCAAAATTCTATGTATAAAAAAATTTGATAAAATTATCCAAACTAATATTGTAAAGAGGAAAGTATTGATTTTTTGTTTGTTTATATAATGGATAAACTTAAATAAACTGCTGAACCGATTTCCAAAATTCTTTTACCAATAGAATGCTGTATTGTTTCTGAATAATATGGGCTATATTTTATTTAAAAATAATTATTATAATTTGCAATCTATACAAAAATCGAAGCATAGCGAGGGTTTTTACTAGTAGAAAGTAGTATATATACCAACAGTATAACAATTCAGGCTTTATGTATGTGACATCCATCCATCCATACATCAGCCCTTGGAGGTCCACTGCTGGACATAGGCCTCCCCTAACTTGCGCCACTCTGACCAGTCCTGAGCCATCTGAATCCAGCGGATGCCCGCTGTCTTCTTCAGGTTGTCGGTCCATCTTGTTGGGGGGCGTCCTGTACTTCGCTTTCCGAGACGCGGGCGCCATTCGAGGACCTTTCTTCCCCAACGGTTATCGGTCCTTCGCACTATGTGGCCAGCCCATTGCCACTTCAGCCGGCTAATTATTTGAGCTATGTCGGTCATCCTTGTTCGTCTACGGATCTCCTCGTTTCTGATACGATCACGTAGAGAAATACCGAGCATAGCCCTCTCCATAGCCCGCTGTGCTACCCTGAGCTTGTGGATTAGGCCAATAGTGAAGCACCACGTCTCGGATCCGTATGTCATCACTGGCAACACACACTGCTCGAACACCTTCGACTTCAGGCACTGAGGTAGTGTTTTGGACGACAAGATATGACGCAGTTTCCCGAACGCATCGGATGGGCATCCGAGTTGGATTCTACGAGTGACTTCTTTCTCGAAGTTGGACTTACCCATCTGGATCACTTGTCCCAGGTAATTGTATTCGTCTACAACTTCGAGAGCAGCGCCGTCAACAACAACCGGTACGGGTGTGACATGGACATTCGACATGATTTTCGTCTTGGCCATGTTCATCTTAAGACCCACCCGTTGTGAGGCGCTGTTCAAGTCCCCGAGCATTGTACCTAGTTCCTCCAGGGATCCTGCCAGGATGACTATATCATCGGCATATCGCAGGTGTGTGATGTATTCGCCATTGATGTTAATGCCACGTTGTTTCCACTCCATCAGCTTGAACACCTTGTATGTGACATACCTATATGCTTTTGACAATTGCTAGAACTTTGGCCGAAGACAAATAATTTGAATACAAATAATTTGGGAAGGCCAGTTAAAAGATCACTTGCGTCTATCTACCGAAAGCAATTAAGATTTGTTTTGCAGTATAAGTACCATAAATAAAGTTATTCTTAGAGTTAAACCATACTTGTCTTCTAAATACGGAATTTGATACAACGGGAACCAGACTCATGCTTGACCCGTTATATTTTTTGTCTCAGTGTTGTATTCTTTGTTCGTATTATTAGAAAAAAGAATACGCGGTAACGCATGCGGGCTTAGTGCTTCTGTTCATAAATGTATCATCTGAGCATATAGCAAAAAGTATTAGTTTTACTTAATATGGATTTGTGTTTTTGTCTTATCTTATAAACGGAGATTCTCCTAATTTGAGCCCAAGCTAAGGGAGGATTTTTGGTACAAGCAGGCAAATAAATAAAAATCATAAAATCAATATTGCCCATTCATCTCGTTATGACTATAAGGACCCTAGAAGCAGGGTATCTATCATAAGTTTGAAAAATATTTGACCGATTTTTTTTCATCTAAAACTTTTTACCTACTATTGTTTCATTTTTTACTTCATCGAAGTCACGTCTGCTACTGTATCAGTTGACCTATTGTCAATTCGATTTTTTTCCTTACTCTTACGTTTCATTTCTTCGAAAAACTTTTTACTGAAGTTACACTTAGTCGAAATAACATTTGTTTGAAGTATTATGTTTCCAAACATTCATTAGACCACTGTTTTAATTACCATATTTTCATCATGCAAGCAGGCATGCAACATGTAAGCAGGCATGCGACATGCAGCAAGCATTGTTTCTGTCACGACTCCGGCGCACGCGATCTTATCGTCGCAGATGCTTTTAATCTCATAATGCTCTCCACGCTCGCGACCACCTGCTCCTCAGCTTACAGGCCTCCTCGCCCCTCCGCGCCTACGCGGTTTTACATTACACTCTAGGGGTAGAGCAGACAAAATTGCGTGGAGTCGGTTTTGCAGCGATTCGTTTCTGTCACTAAATGTAACACAAGATATTGATTTTTATGACACTATTTTCATTTAATATTGAAAATGCTACCAAGTAACCAGCTATACAATTTATGACCAAATAATATTTCGTAAAATGATGTTTCAGTGTGGTGAAAATTTGGCAAATTGACAATGGTTTTACGTGATAACGTCTATTTCGTAGAAGAATAATTTATGATATAAATATTGTCAATTCGCACATTAGGAACGGGAAATAGAATGAAAATTACAATTTTACATATTAAATTACAGATATATATTTCGTTTTATTATTATTCAGCGTATCTCTTTCTCGATACTTTGCGCGCGTTGTGGCTCGTGACGTGAGCAGGCTCGTTACTACGTTTTCGAGAATGCCTTCCAAGCGGACCGATTACGCTTGAGTGGGAGAGAGACGGCCGGTCTAGCGTGCCTCTCTCTCTAATGCTGCGCGGGCTTCCGTGACGTGAGCGGCCGTTACTCGGTTTTCGTGAATGCCTTTCAGGCTCATCGTCTTTATAAACGTTATCACGTCAAAAAGTTCGAGGCTTCGGCCAATAGCAAAAAGTTATTTTGTAAATCGACGAAACATAGTTCCGTAAAATAATACCTATGATACTGCGATGATCTAAAAATTTGTAAAATAATGCATATAGCAAAAAGACGTTGGTCAATAGTTTTCAGTAAAATAAAATTAGAATTTTTTTTTTCGGAAAAGTGAGGATGCCCCAATTGATATTTATCATACTCGTATCAATATCGCAAAAGTTTTAAATAAATAAATGGTCTAAAAAATATTATACAGTACAGTTTATTATTTTAATGTACCTCAATATTTCTTTAATTTTATCGTCTTCTACACACTTGCAATATATCATAACACACATGAATACTATAGTAAATTGGCAACTATTTCTATATATTAAACCAACTTCTATACTAGTATTAGTCAACGTCGATTTTCACCACTCTCACGGAAATTCAATTTCCTCCAACCTATTCCGTAATATATTCAATGTGTCGTAGATGGTTTGCATAGAGTATATCTCATTACATACACTAAATATATAACAATATTTTTTAAAGCTTCTAGCGAAGGAGTGGTAACGTACTTTAATCATGCAGATTTTAATTTAAATAAATAATATTTAAAAAAAAAACTAAAAAACACGCTTTTATAGAAAATCCCACTAAAAAAATAGAAAATAAATTTGAATCAAGAATCGTGTAATTGTAATAAAAGCGTGGGGTGCATGGTGTCAATGAGTACCCCCCCGGGGGGTTGCTCGCCTTGTCGTGGCGGGGGAGGGGGGGGGGGGCTTAGTAACCGTGGACTGGTCACACACGGTGAAGCCAAGAGGCAACCAGGGCCGGCCTGCTTGGGCTGCCGGCTGGCCCGAGGAGGGCGCTCCCAGCGGGCTGAACAAGTCCGCTGCGGACGCGCTTGGAGGTGGGACCGCAGAAGAAGAGGAGTGCCGGTATTACGTTGCGCCGCTCTCCCTATCTTCTGCGGCCGTGGAGGGATCGCAGGGGAAGAAGCGTGTTGGTATTACGGTGCGCCACTCTCCCTACCCCCTGCGAGCTGGCGGGGCCGTTCCGTCGAAACGGCACTGGTGGGGCCGCAGAGGAAGAGGCATGTCGGTATTACGGTGCGCCGCTTGCCCTATCCTCTGCGGCCGAGGTGTGGTCGGTGGAAGAACCACAGACCTGTGATCTGGTACCCATGGCCTCCTAGTAGCAGACTCAGGGGGAGTTTGCTACAGTACTGGTGGAGGCCGAGGAGGGAGGCCATCTGGTGCGCTCATCGTGGAGGGCCTTTGGGCTTTCGCGATGGAGCCGCTTGTGGGCGGCTGTCGCTGGCGGGGTCGCGGATGTGTGCGAAAGCGTTCCCGTAACCCCGTCACAAGGCGGCGAGGAGGAAGATGGGGGGGTTTTTTGTGGGTATACCGTGGGTCTCACTAGCCTATACGGGAGTCCCATATAACCACTCGGGTGCCCCCTGGCGCCCAGGTGATATGCGTAATGCATTTTCCCCCCCGGAAAAAAATTGGAGTCAATGAGTAGAAGGATTATAATTTTGATAATACGAGTATATTAAAAAGCACCCCACGCTTTTATTACAATTACAGGATTCTTAATTCAAATTTATTTTCTATTTTTTTTAGTTGGATTTTCTATAAAAGCGTTTTTTTTTAGTTTTTTTAAACTATTTTTTTTTTAATTTTTTAGTTTGATTTTGTGAAATGAAATTTAGGTTTTTTTTTTCTTTCTTTTTTTTTCTTTAAATATTGAATTGTCATCGGGCCTCGATAAGTCTACGAAGTTTGAAAGAAATTTTTTGAAATTAAAGTTAGCTTTTTTTTCTTTCTTTCTCTCTTTTTTCTTTAAATGTTGAATGGTCATCGGTGCTCGATAAGTCTATGAAGTTTGAAAGAAATCTGACCGTTTAAAGCTAATCAAAGCGTGTAATTAGGTTTTTCTTTCTTTCTTTTTTTTTCTTTAAATATTGAATTGTCATCGTTCCTCGATAAGTCTATGAAGTTTAAAAGAAATATGACCGTTTGAAGTGGGTCAAAATCAAGTCCAAAGAGAAGTTACAAACAAACAAACAGACAAACAAACAAACATACAGGTGAAGCTAATATAAACCGTGTAAAAACAGCATAAAACATAAATAGGCATGTAATTAAGAAACGAAACAGGAGATTTCCTCCTGTCAACTTTGACATTGAGTAAAGAACAATGCCCAAAAATTATTTTTTATTTTTGTTAGCGTCTTAAAACGTCAGTTATACCGAAGGAATTTAATTATTTTTTTACGTATTTTAAAATTAATACCTATATAATAACTATACTAACTATTATAACAATGATGTCAACAATGTCCATTTTCATTCGGGCACTCACTTCGATACATAAGCTATGTATCAAGCAAGATATAGTAGCTGAAGAGCTACTGAACCATTTGACTAACCCACTTCCCACAAAGCTAGAAATTTATTAAATGATATTTTATTATCAGTCAATTAAGAAAGTACCGTTCTGGCAGGCATCTCGCGGTTGCGTCATCATCCCTTAAATTTTTGAAAATGCAAAAAATAATTATTTTTTATCCCACTCGCACAAGGCTACCATTTTAATCTATACTAATATTATAAATGCGAAAGTAACTCTGTCTGCTACTCAATAACGCCTAAAACACTGAACCGATTTTGATGAAATTTGGTACAGATATAGAATTGAGCTCGGGAATGAACATAGGATACTTTTTATCCCGGAAAATAGACGTGTTCCTGAGGGATAACTATTCCACGCCAAAACCACTGAACCGATTTTGATGAAATTTGGTACAGATATTTAATTGAGCTCGGGAAAGGACATAGGATACTTTTTATCCCGGAAAATAGACCTGTTCCTGAGGGATAACTCTTTCAAGCCACTAAACTGATTTTGATGAAATTTGGTACAGATATAGAATTGAGCTCGGGAAAGGACATAGGATACTTTTTATCCCGGAAAATAGACCTGTTCCTGAGGGATAACTCTTTCAAGCCATTAAACCGATTTTGATGAAATTTGGTACAGATATAGAATTGAGCTCGGGAATGGACATAGGATACTTTTTATCCCGGAAAATAGACCTGTTCCTGAGGGATAACCCTTTCAAGCCACTAAACCGATTTTGATGAAATTTGGTACAGATATAGAATTGAGCTCGAGAAAGGACATAGGATACTTTTTATCCCGGAAAATAGACCTGTTCCTGAGGGATAACTCTTTTAAGCCACTAAACCGATTTTGATAAAATTTAGTACAGATATAGAATTGAGCTCGGGAAAGGACATAGGATACTTTTTATCCCGGAAAATAGACCTGTTCCTGAGGGATAACTCTTTCAAGCCACTAAATCGATTTTGATGAAATTTGGTACAGATATAGAATTGAGCTCGGGAAAGGACATAGGATACTTTTTATCCCGGAAAATAGACCTGACCCTGAGGGATAACTCTTTCATGCCACTTAACCGATTTCGATGAAATTTAGAACAGATATAGAATTGAGCTCGGGAAAGGACATAGGATACTTTTTATCCCGGAAAACAGACCTGTTCCTGAGGGATAAGGTCAAATTTCGTTATATGTAGTTGATAGATTCGTTATATTTTATGAAGCGATTTTTATGACCCTTTTTAGGGTTCCGAAGTGAAAACAGAATTCTCATAGTTTCATCATGCCCGTCCGTCCGTCCGTCCATCCGTCCGTCCGTAGCATAGCGCAGAGGCCCTTAGTGCTAGAAAGCTGTAATTTAGCAAGGATATACATGTTTATTTAAACTTCTGGTAGAATAACATTTTTAAAAATATGTTTTTAGTTTTTATTGCGAAATATTCGTAAGTGTTAGACACGTAAAAAAATTCATGGCAATAGCATCAAAAGGAAAACTATCATGGCTATATTATTATTAGCATACGTAGTTATTGAGTTCTATAAACTTAGAACTTCGAAACGCTATATTACCAGTGACCTGACACGCTATTAGCCGGTTTTTTAACCAACTTCAAAAAAGTAGCAGGTTCTCAGTTCGACTGTTATAAACAAAAATTAACTTTAACATAATTTGAAAAATCAATCTTTAAAGGGTTAATTCAGGGAATGTTTATACGAAACTCCGTCATTTTTAGGGTTCTGAAGTAAAATCGGAACCCTAACAGCTTCGTCATGTCCGTCCGTCAGTCTGTCCGTCTGTCCAAAGCAAAGCGCCGAGAACCTTACTGCTAGAAAGCTATAATTTGGCATGGATATACATATTTATTAAAACTCCAAAATCGTAGAATAAACTACTGAAAAAACTTTTTTTTTTCGTGGTACCTCCACTACAGGTAACATGAGCATTATTTTTTATTCATCCCTATAGTGTGGGGTATCGTTGAAAAGTTTTTTCAAAAATATTATTCTTTTGAGACCATTTTTGGATGTAGAGTTCCGTTTGCGAAATATTTGGCTTGAAAGTGCTAATTTTGGGTACCCAAGTCAAGTCAAGTGTTCCCCCTAACGGCTAAACGGTTGGAGTTGGACAAGTGAAAACATTCTCAAAAATAGGTTATACGATGGATTTATAAGGAAAACTATCAAGGTTATGTTAACATACGTATCGTAGTTAATGAGTAATAGTCAATAAACTTACTAATTTGGAACCCAATATTGCACGTGGCCTGACACGCATTTGCCCGGTTTTTTAAGGTAAAACTGTGAAAGTTGGTAGTTAGTATGTAATCTTACATAAAACAAAAATAACTGTAACATGATTGTTTGGTAATACATTCCCTAAGGGCTAAAACTAGAGGTTGTAAGCTTAGAGTATGTTTGGAGTAAGAAGTTGTAAAACGAACAGATGAGTCACCTCATGGTAAGTGGTCACTATCGCCAATGTACATTAGCAACGCTAATGGAATCACTGATTTGCTGCTGGCCAAAAAGAAAAGAAAGATATTTTTTTTGTGTATTCTGTAAAATTACAATGTAAATTTAAAATTCAAAAACTCTCAGGCCCTGAATTAAACCTCTAAATTCTAAAAAGTTCAATTATTTTGGGACCTTTTCTATGGGTGGGTCATTAATGGCTCACTACTGAACACTCACTCTTGAGGACGCCTAGAGCATACTCCACCACTTTGCTCCAGTGTGGATTGATGGAGGGATTAGAAATCAACCCAAGTGTCGGAAGTCATTACGCCGGGCGAGGACCTTCAATATGTCATAATGACTGTTACCTTACGACAACAACCGGGACCGACAGCCTTACGTGCCCTCCGAAGCTCGGAGAGCTCAAGATTTTTTTGCCACTAGCGGTCAACTATCCAACTACCGACTGCACTCGCTATTGTTTAACTTCATCGATTACTATTAGAACCGACACAAGCCGCTGCGCCCGGGCTATGAATTCTTCTCCCGATGGGTAATTAATGGGTTCTAAGAACATGTCACTTTTGCTGTAATTTTGGTGAAGAGTTTAGTATCTTGCTGACTACCAATCACGCTACAATATCAGATCGTAGTTATCATTTCATTATCAACACTAAAGATTTGTTTAATATTTTACTCATTTACATAATACGATATATGTACTAAGTATAGGTGTTTTAGCTTCAACCCATAATGGACTATTACAAGCACGGAACACAGAGACAAGAGGATTACAAGGCACGGGTGTCCTCTCTTCATAGTATGGACAAGTTTGCTGTCAATTTATGAAAAACATGTTTTATACTGAATGGATCTTAATTTTCGGCGTACGAAGTCGCGGGTAACAGCTAGACAACTATTAGAACCGACACAAGCCGCTGCGCCCGGGCTATGAATTCTTCTCCCGATGGGTAATTAATGGGTTCTAAGAACATGTCACTTTTGCTGTAATTTTGGTGAAGAGTTTAGTATCTTGCTGACTACCAATCACGCTACAATATCAGATCGTAGTTATCATTTCATTATCAACACTAAAGATTTGTTTAATATTTTACTCATTTACATAATACGATATATGTACTAAGTATAGGTGTTTTAGCTTCAACCCATAATGGACTATTACAAGGCACGGGTGTCCTCTCTTCATAGTATGGACAAGTTTGCTGTCAATTTATGAAAAACATGTTTTATACTGAATGGATCTTAATTTTCGGCGTACGAAGTCGCGGGTAACAGCTAGTATGTTATAATTTACATATGTTTAAGTGTAAAAAAAAATTGCCAACCCATTTTGAAGGTTGCAAGTGTGTGCCAGAACAGAGCAAAGTTGTCATCGGGAGAGCAATTCATAACCTACTCGCACAAGGCTCAAATTTTCAGGGAACATTCTTTCAATTGTTTAAACACTATATGTAAACAGCCAGAACATTCTAGCGGTTGCAAGTATCTGCCAGAAGAGTTTTAATAATGATCATGACGCTCGATGGAAGTACGAGCGTAACAGACTTGTATGGGTTTCAGTGTCAGAAAGAAAGGATATGATATAATATATTTTGAACATAATATGATGAAGGCTCACTGTAATAAAAGATGAACAGATTTTTAAGTAAAGTATTTTTTTATTATTCTTAACAAATATTTATTATTCATAATTATTATTCAAATCGTAATCAGAATCAGAATTCAGTCGGCCGGGGCGCCGCGCGGCGGCGGCGCAGTGAACGATCCGTACCTACACAATATATTCATTCCAAACTAACAACTGACTCGGTAAGTGAGCGATGTCGAATGTGCGAGTCGAAACGCTCTTAGAGTAGTTCCTAATTTAGTAGTCGTTATTCGAATATGAACATTAGTATATTACTAAAATTCAAGTCGAATGTGTACATTAGTAGTCATAGATTATTCGAATAGTGAGATCATTCGCAGTCGCGCATCAAAGTCAAAGTCAAAATATTTTATTCATATAGGTATTACTGATACACTTATGCACGTCATTTTTTGGCTTTTCGGAAGGTGTTTTGTCGTGGAGGAGAAGAAAAGCCTAAAGAAACTCCTCAGCACATCTTTAAAAAAAATATTACAAAAAAAGATAATAATACAAAAGTGTTTACTATTCTGAGCGGAACTGGTTGCAGAGCTGGTCATTCCCATGCGTCTTTGTCATTTAAATACTCGTCTACACTATAATATCCCTTGCCTAACAATTGTGTCTTTACACGTTTTTTGAAAGTTTCTATTGGCAAGTCACGTATTAATTTTTGGATTTACTATAGAAATGTATACCAAGCCCTATGAAAGATCGCTGCACTTTACTTAGGCGGAACGAAGGCGTAACTAATTGATGCATTCTTTTCGTATGGCGATTATTAATATCAAAATGTTGTTTATACGCGTTTATATTCTTCCGTATAAAAACTACATTGTTAAAGATATACTGGGAAGCTACTTTAAGTATACCTATTTCCTTGAACTTTTCACGCAAAGATTCCCGAGACCTAAGTTTATAAATAGCCCTAACTGCCAGTTTCTGTAGTATGAAAATTTGTTTTATATTGGCTGCTTTGATTGGCCCCACAGCAAGATGGCATAATACATAACACTGTGGAAATAAGCAAAATAGACTATCCTAGCAGTTTCGACGTCAGTATACTGCCTTATTTTCCTAACAGCAAAAGCAGCCCTACCGAGTTTCGTCGCGAGATTTGTTATATGTGGGCCCCATTGAAGTTTACTATCTAAGGTCACCCCTAAAAAGAACGTCGATTCCTCCATATGCAATGTTTCGTTATTTAGCTTAAGAGATTTGCTGACTTTGACATCGCTATGACTTATGGCCATTGCTAACTGCGTTTTAAATAATATGCTGGTGCCCGCCCGAATCCATCTTTCTATTTGGTTAATAAACTTACACTGTCTTTTTATCTTTATTTGTATGTTAAAAATAAGGCAGACACGAAATGAATAAAAAATTAAAGTTGACTAATAATAATTTATTCCCAGAACTGATTTCTATTCACCATCAATTAAATATTTTGAGGTAATTCAAATGCCTATTTTTATTAAAAGTAGTGCTAAGATTGTTTCATAATAAGTCTTGTCTGAAAATTCAGAGAAAACATTACAATAGACGTATTCTCTCTTTCTAACATTAAAACCCATACAAGTCTGTTGCACTCGCACGCCTGTCGAGCGTCATTACTTTATACTCTTCTGGCAGATACTTGCAACCGCTAGAATGTTCTGGCTGTTTACATATAGTGTTTAAACAATTGAAAGAATGTTCCCTGAAAATTTGAGCCTTGTGCGAGTAGGTTATGAATTGCTCTCCCGATGACAACTTTGCTCTGTTCTGGCACACACTTGCAACCCTCTAAATGGGTTGGCAATTTTTTTTTACACTTAAACATATGTAAATTACAACATATTAAAATTGTAGCCTTGTGCGAGTGGGATAAAAAATAATTATTTTTTGCATTTTCAAAAATTTAAGGGATGATGACGCAACCGCGAGATGCCTGCCAGAACGGTACTTTCTTAATTGACTGATAATAAAATATCATTTAATAAATTTCTAGCTTTGTGGGAAGTGGGTTAGTCAAATGGTTCAGTAGCTCTTAGGCTATAGGGAGACTTAAGGCCAATATTACAGACAGAATTTCGTTATAAATGTCAGTATGACAAATGTAATGATGTCAAATTTCCATTTACGGTTGTCAATCAAAAAAAAGTCTGAATAAAATAATGGTAAAAATTACAGGCAGCCGTAAGTCTCCCCTACTCTATGACTCAATGGTTATAAGAATTCAATCTCAAAATACTTTGGTTCTGGGGTGTGTCTGCTGAAAATTCTTATACATCTAAGCTCAGAAATTAAAGCGGCGATTTTTAGATTTTTTTTATTTTAAGACGCTAAAGTTGAAAATGAAATAAAACGATGTATGGCAGTTGGGCATTGTTCTTTTACTGTTTGTTTTACGTCAAGGAAGAATTCCGTAGTAATTTTGGTATGCATTATAAATCACATTTTTCTGTGCACGTATGTACCTACATACGACATGATATTATTCTTTCAGCAAAAATTGAGTTTCCTTACCGTTCCGTAAAAAGCGAAGCTGCTACCGTCGCATTGTAAAAGACTTTTGCATAAATAACCAATATCACATTATCAATGTGATGGAAGGACGAGTATATCTTGACATTTAAAATATGCCATTTTTTATATAAATAGCCAAAAAGGCAGACGAGCTCTTGCGGTTAGTGAAATATTACTGTCGTCTATGGTATTCAGCAAGACCAAAGGCATCACATCAAATTACGTGCATCACATAGAAATATTTCATAGCTATCGTATTCGTAGCTATCCAGGGGGGGTAAAAAACGTGTGTGTGTATATTTATGTAAGTTGTACTTACCTCATATTTATAAGTACTTCTTGCTCGCACCCACGACCCGGCGCGCCTTAGCAATCGACTGCTCAGCGCCTAGTATCACGCATCTTCATCATATCGCTGTTTTGGCTGTCGCATCGTAAAAATTTTATTCTCATATTTTTTCCAAACGCCACATAAGAAGTATAACTATAAACACCTCACCGTGCATGAATATCGTTGGGCCTGAATGGTACAGAGCCCTACAGAAAAAAAACAAGTCAACAGAGACAAGGACAGTTGGCTCGGGCTCTAGAGTATTGGAGTCTCTTACACTCCAAATAAATTGTGGGTGCCATGGATAATACACAAAAACTAAAATACCATACCAAGAGCAAGAACAGAAATTTTAACTCGTCGTTCAAATTCCTGCCCCGCTGGGAATGGAACCCAAAGAAAGGCTGTATGGCATACAAAACATTGCGCCACACGGCTCGTCCAAAGATATAGGAAAATGTGAATTCTTTTAATTTCATTCACAACTAAAATGTCACTTCTTTGTTATTTCTCACTCTCTGTTTGGAAAATCTTATATTGAAGTTCTACATAATTTGGACATATGAATTATTTTAAGCCTGTTAGTTAGGGGAACCTTTGAATTATTTCCACTATGCGTAGTAACATTTGCATATAATAACTTATGTCCTAAAGCTGCAGTACTTCCCGCTAAGTGAATGAACAAGAACAAAGTTTGCCTTTGAAGTCACACAGGTAAGAGGTAGTAAAATTATTAACGGTTATATGTGAAACTTACATGCAAAGTGTAGCAAACTTATTCCAACTGTTATTTAAAAATGTTTTGATTAACAGTCACACCTTCTCATTGCCTACCTATAAGAGGAAAGACACTTGCTTAGTAGTGGGTCATTAATTGGATGAAGACGTTTTGGCTGTATTGGGGTGGGCCAGAGTACTGTCTCTAATGCCATACTGACCAGCCAGAGCAGAGGCAAAGAAGACCTCGTTTTCCTTGGTGGTATAGTTTCGTACGTAAGGATTACAAATATTAGGATATTATCACTATTATAATTAAGTCTTTTATATTATTACTAGCACTACTTACCACTTCTACTCTCAGTCAGTGAGTCAGTTCTACTCTCTTCCTTCTATCTTCTTTCTTGGCCAGCAACGTATCGGTGAAGCTTTTGGTGTTACTTACTTACTCGTCTTCTGGTCTGTTAGCTACTTACAAAAAACCTATTAGATTATTGTAATAGTCAACAGTCAATCTTAATTCACTTTGCGAAAGTTTTAAATTAAATTCTATAATCTACTTAACTTGCGTGGATAATGTCCAGTCGTAAAATTATCCATTTTATAAAACGGTTGATTACAAGAAGCGGTCGATTTTATATTACGGTCGATACATAAAGTCATGTAAGTTCATGGAATGTCTTAACATGCTACCTATTTTGTATTTGGTGTAGTAGCAAAAGTAGAAAGAGCAGCTCCTATAGATAGACTATAAATAAATGCTCGCACTAACAGCCCCACAGCAAGATTCTCTGTGTTTCATGTGGCATTGACATACTCAATAAGTGTCATTAGTGTAGCACCACACCTGTCGATGCCTGCCTGCCTGAATTATAAAGATTAGTCGCGTAGCGTACTTACGGTTAGTAAGATTGAGGTCAAACGAGTGTATTTATTTTGACCTGTGAGTCGCGAAAAATGAGTTGCTTGCTTTCGGTTTGAGTGCGAGCCGTATGAATGTATAAGCGTTTATTTAATACTAGCTGACCCGGCAGAGGTTGTTATGCAACATATAAATTTTATCCCTATTTCACCTCCTTGGGGGTTGAATTTAGAAAAATCCTTCCATAGTAGATGTCTGCGTCATACGTGTGCGAAATTTTAAGTTTCTAGCCCTAAGGGTTTGGCCTGTGCGTTTATACATCAGTCAATCACTTTTGCCTTTTATACATATATACAGATTTATTTATTCGGTTTCATATTAGAGTCTTGGAATATGAAATCGACATATAAAAGAGTTGGAAATGCAGGGCATGACACAAATTCTTTCATGTTATGTGCGTATTATAAAATATTTGTATTAAGCCCACCATAAATCTTTTGCTATATGTAAATTAGTGTCACTTTCAATAAAGAATGTAAAATGTCCTTCATGAGGTCCCATGTTACATAATCGACATAAGATAACGTAAATTACGTTATTTTATGCCTTGCAGCCTTGTTTGCCTTGTCAGCTTTGCTCATAGAATAAAAGATCGATCGTTCCTGCTATCTTCCCTTCTTATTCATTTGATAAATGTTTGTCCGGAAATTTCAACCACTATGCAGAGCGGGCAACTACTAGGCATTCGATCAAATGAAACAGTATTACGGGAACGGTGAAGGCCTTTGTTTCCGTGCGTCAGAAATCACGCGTAGTGTTCTACGCGACGTGATTTCTGTACGCTCAACTAAACATGACCACTGAACAAGTCCAAAAATGACATCCGGAGCTCATTAGTCAGCCTAGCCTTTGCCCAAGCTATGACGCCATTGTTAGCTTGTCACTACATAACGTTTAACAAGTTCTCATAGAACACGTATCATGGCAAAGTGAATGCCGTACAATGAGCACGGAAAGTTTTAATCCATCTTGTTCTCTAGTTTCACGATAGATGCTCGACCTGTCGGATATTGCCTTTGTTTGCAGATACGATCATGATTGTTGATTATTCATTATCCCAGTGATTGTATAGTGTGGTTGTGTCGTGAAATGGCTGTATTGAACAATGCATCAGGGATATTAATACTTGCTGCTACCACTTGGTTTATGTAACTATTGTTTTCTTGTAATCAATATGATATTCTGTATTTGAAACTATTTATAACAATTAAGGATTTTAATACAACTTCTACGTTAGTAAAAAGTATTTCCTAAAAAGCCATAATAAGCCAATAAAAGCCATAAACTTATAAAATTAGTTGCAACAGTTTAACCGTTTAACGGTTTAACTGGGTGTCGTAAGAGGCAACGGAAGCCAGCCCTCTAGGTGGTAAGGCTTCAATGATTATTATCAATTAAGTCATTAATATTATTACTGGTATTATTATCATTCCGTGAAGATTGTCTGGTTAGTTACCACCCTTTTGCTTTAATCAGTCGCCAAATGATTGTTGGTTGTAACGGATGGGGGCTTGGGAGTCCGTAGATATTTTCTTTCTCTGTCTTCTTTCTTGGTCGTGAACGCGTAGGTGATGTTTCGGCATTACCTTATAATCATGGGTGACCGTGGCCACTTACTATCAGGTAGATCGTCAGCTCATGGCCACCGTGGCTTTGTCAATTTTAGGGTTCCAAAGTAAAATCGGAACCCTTATAGTTTCGTCATGTCCGTTCGTCCGCTTGTCAGTCCGTCTGTCCGTCCGTCTATCCAAAGCAAAGCGCCGAGACTCCTAGTGCTAGAAATCTGTAATTTGGTATGGATATACTGCATGTTTATTAAAACTCAAGAATCATAGAATAAAATATTGAAAAATATTATTTTCCCGGGAAGATGAAATTTTTATTCATCGCGTACCCTATAGTGTTGGCTATCGTTGAAAAGGTCTTTTAAAAATATTAAGGGTCTTACAACACTATTTTTGGAATAAAGGGTCAGTTTGCGAAATATTTTGCTTCAAAGTACTAAAAATAGGTTATATGATGAATTTACAAAGGAAACTATCACGGCTATGTTAGCATAAGGGAACATACCAAAACCACGTGCCTCATTTAGGGGGGGAGGGGGGTCTTCAAAACACCATGATTGGTCACAGAGGGGAGGGGGGGTTTAGGTTTTTGTCACGTAGTCAATATTTTAGCAACCATTGCGCCACAAAGTCGTCAAATATAAGCAAAATTATTATTTTTTAACTCTGTTTTTGCAAAAAGTATTGAAAACCGTATTTATCAATTACCACGTGAAAACTAGGGGGGAGGGGGGGGGGGTCTTCTCATATACTACGAATGGTCACGAAGGGGGGGGGGGGGAGGGGGGTAAAATGTTGGAAAAAATGGGTTACGTGGTTTTGGTATGTTCCCTAAGTAGTTAGTAAGTAATAGTCGATAAACTTACTACTTAGGCACCCTACATCGCGCGTGGCCTGTAGCTCAAGTGTGAGTTTTCGCAAGCATTTACTTCACCAACGCGTTTGCGTCTATGCAATCAAAATGTATGGAGTTATTGTCAGCGCCTCTAGCGGACAGTTAAAACAACTGCACTGCGAGTGTGAGTTTCAAAATATCGTTTACGTGAACTTTTTAGTCAACATTGAATGTAACCATTCGAGTGGAGGTATTTTGACGTGTGCAATGTTTGACAAGTGAAACGCATTGTTTGGTAATAGGTCGTCATAGTAACAAAACATAATAGTAGTCATAGTAACAGATGCTATGCTATTGTTTTATCTCATTTGTTCTTTAAGCTTAAAGCGAAACAGCTATAGCTCATTAATAAAAAAGCATAATGCACCTAAAATAAGTTTCACTTGACTGCCTTTGTAAGCTTAGGAATAGTGTACTTTTAAAATAAGTAGCTCGAGTGTGAGTTTCTAAAAAAAACTAAAAACTCAACTATCACGTTAATCGAGATGACTAAAACATTTTAGTACACATATTTTATGCGAGTGTGAGTTCCTTAAACATCAACGAAAAAGTTATTCGTTTGCTCACTTCGTTATTAGCATAGTTGCACTTACAACTCATCTAATTTTAAAAGTACACTATTACTAAGTTTACAGAGGCAGTCAAGTGAAACTTATTTTAGGCGCATTATGTTTTTTATGAATGAGCTATAGGTGTTCCGCTTTAAACTTAAAGAAGAAATGAGATAAAACAATAGCATCGTGACGCTATGATATCAACATTTGACGTTTTTGTTACGCACATTACATGAAAATAAAAAAGTTTCATACCTTATGAATATTACTTAAATTACGAAGATGCATATAGAGCACGAGTTGAGTTGGCGTAGCGGTAAGAGCTCGGACTCGAAATTCGATGGTCGTGGGTATTCCCCGTATGGTAGATTTTTCAATTTCTCAATTTTTATATAATTCATTGGCCAATTATGCAAAGAAGTTAATAATTAATTTTATTAATTTATTTATATGCAAAGATAGAAAAGGTAAAAATTAGGATTTTCGAAATACAGCGCATACGAAAAAACTTTGTACATGAAAATTCAAAACTTTATTCATTGACATTCGATTATTTACATGTGTCGGGAATCGGGATGATATAATGGGATGCTTTAAAAGAGGCTCGGAATATAGGCCGTAGTTTTCGCTGATGATTGCGCTTATCTTGAGCCTGGGCTTCCGCCAACATCTTCCAAGCAAAGTAGGTAATTACGAGCTGCTCCATTCAACATATTGCTTAATCAATTTTCACTTCATATTGTAAGCCTATTTTTATAAATGAATTTTTAGCGACCCTACATTTGTACATTGTAGATGAGCAACCCTGTTTTGGTTACCATAGTATTTGAGAATAACACTATTGTCATTTCATTGTCAAGTTAAAAATAGCAAAATAGTATTGTATTATTGAAAATATTGAAAACATTGAAAATATAAATATGCAAAGAGAAGGGAAAATTTATGTGTAATTTTATTGTAAATAATCCCTGAGGCTATCCATAATAAAATCAGATAAACTATTACCAAAAAATGCGTTTCACTTGTCAAACATCAAGTGAGTAACTCTACTACTATGGTTGCGTATTTTTTCAATAGTTAACTACAAAATAGTAACTTACACTCGCGCACACGTCAAAATGCCTCCACTCGTATGTTAAGTTACATTCAACGTTGACGATGTATAAGGAACTCACGCTCGCAAAATATGTTTACTAAAATGTTTGAGTCATCTCGATTAACGTGATAGTTGCGTTTTGCCGTTTTATGTTAGAAACTCACACTCGAGCTACTGTAACGCACTTGCCCGGTTTTGTTATTAATTACATATTTTTATTTACTTATTTATTAGATCAGCTAACAACTATTACGTTTCAAAATTTAATTATTTTTTTGTCGAATACTAATAAAAAATCTAGATTCTATATTTGAATTTTTAACGAAATAACAAACTTATCATTCAATAAATTCCTTTAAAATTGCTTTTTATTAAAAATCATATGAGTAAAATTATATAACCTGTGATTGTGATTATGGCAACATTGTAGTTAGAAATCATTTCTCACCAATTAAAAATGTTTTTATCTCATTTATGTATATGGTCATGTAGTTACATTATGTTTTCAGGAAATAAATTAGAAAGAAAATTCATTGGGTTGTAACCCGTAAAGGTATATAACCTGACATGAGGTTTCACTTAAACCTGCCAAGCGATCCTGCTTTGAATGAATTAAATTATGGAACGCAGCTTATTGACTTTCGTTATAGGAAAGTTTTCAAGGAAAATATTTTTGATGTCATTCGTTATTCAAGGGGAACGCGAGCGGAAGTAATATATCTAGAAGCATAAAGGTGTGTTCAAATGAACGATATTTGAGTTTGCTGTTACAAAAATTAAGCCTTCAAATGTTATGACAAATAACTGACTATTCAAAAATAATGTTTAAACGTATCTTTTGAGTAACTTAAACGTATCAATCATTTAAATGTAAATTTTGAGTACTTTAAACATCTTTGTATTAGGCGTTTCTGAAAATTGATGTAGTCAAAATTATTATGAATTTTACTTTTAATATTTGAAGAGTTTCATAAATTCCTCAAAGATCCCAGCGTCAGATTTAAATTTTGATAAATATGGGACCAATGAGGAAGTAAATTCTAATTCAATTCATAAATGTCAGAGTTCTGAAGAAACAAACTATACAAACGAATTTTTTTAAAAAAAAAGAACATTAAACCGCAATGTAAACGCTCTTTATCAAACAGAGCTTTATAACATCGTGTAATGGTTACTCTTCTAAATTGGGAGTATATTGATTCTTAGATAGACTTTTACGAGTTTCCACCGGAAAATTGCGCTTGTGTACAAGCAAAAAATGTCATCGCTTTAATTACATCCAACGTAAAAGCGTATGTTTTATAAACTTGTATGTTTATGAAACTTTAAAAGTATTCACTTCATTTAATTATTGTAGAAGATGTTGTTGTAACCGAGCGCAAGATTTTTTTTACGTGCTTTAACTGCAGTTTGTGTAAGGGGATCTTCTCTGATTGTGGTGGACTCTGTGGATCAATGGAGCATAGAACAGACTCTGGCACCAGGTTCCTCTTGTTAAAGGTTAGAGTTTTGTACCACCCAGTATGCAATATTGCTTGACTAGCGTTTTGTATTATCCAGCATGCAGTATTGCCTGATTGGTGTTATGTGCCGCCCAGTATGCAATTAAATATTGCCTGACTAGTGTTTTGTACCACCTAGTATGCAGTATCGTCTGAATGTAGTATTTGCAATATCTAACTTCACTCGTTGACATATTGCGCGTTCACTCGCACTTAGGCCTAAGACATAAGCGCGAGTGAGCACATAATATGTGTTTCGTACCCTTGTATATAGTATCGTCTGACTAGTGATCTGTTTTCATAGATAGGTATCCAGGGTGAATTTTTCAAGTGTGCGTGGATAGCCAAACTCGAAACTATGATGAATAGCAAAAAATGATCAAAGGAATCTCGAGGCCGATTTTAATGAAAACTAAAACTGCATCATCATCACTGCATCAGGAATGGAACCGTTGACTATGAAAAAAAATCTCACCCTGTATTATTACACCATTCAATAGTGTTGCTAATATTGATCAAATTTTGGGTTGATGATATTATGCAATCGGGAACGCGAGTTAGCCACATAAAAACGAAATCGTGGACGCGGAATACGTTTGTTAAATTATTTTCTTGAACGTTCCGACGATCGATCAAATACTCATTCATTGTGATCACTTTTCACAAATAAAGCCGAGCTTAGGATCACCCCGCTCACGTTTCCCACAATGATTTTCAGTCCGTGCTTTATCATGTTCTCATGCCGGAAACACATTTATGATTTTTCGGGTGATTTTATTTTTATGTAAATGGCCGATAAGCGAGCGATGAGCGATGCCGGAGAAAGAAGAAAGAAAGAGAAAATATTAGCTGTCTGCTAACTGGAAGCCCAGGAGTCTTTTGGTGGCTGACTAAAGCAAAAGGTAAATAGCTAGCCATTAAAGTATTATTACTAGCGTATAGAACCGACACCGCGAACACCATGTATGTCGTGGATGGATTCGTTCGATTTTGAAAGGAGAACCGGGGCTCAATTTTGAAAATCGAACCTCCCAGGCGGGACACACATTTTGTTCGAGATGTCTGTTCTATGACATTATACATCAATGTAGCTAGCCAGGCTTTACGGTATTCATGGGATGTTAATGAAATTTGATCAAACTGTGATCCCTAGAAACGCTTTGCTATATTTTGTTATTCAGTACATATTTATATTTTTAAGAGCAAATAAACATATGAATTTTTTTGACATCGTAAAAATAAGTACACTTTGGACATTATCAATGTGATTTGTCAACTATTTTGTAAGAACAAGCTACATTGCGGATATCAGCCTCGAAAATAGCGAACAAACGAGAATCAATGAGACCGAAGGTGACAACAACATTAAATGGATGACGAACCAATTCACACCGTGCGCCTGCCTACAAAACAGCCGTTTCATTTTACTAAGCCACACAGCGTCTATTTACATTATTGATTTAAATCCCAAGGATAAAACGTCCCGTAAATGTAAATAGGCAACAAACAAGGTAGAGTACGGTCACCGTCGCCTGTTGACATCTGTAATACCTGACATCTCTGATGCCTCCCCGCCAAAGAAGCACGAAGATTTTAAATAGTAGGTAATAAATAAAAACAACCTTGAAAGATAAAATTAAACAACAATGAAAATAGATTATATTAATATTTATAAACACCGCGTCGGTGTTTTCGTTCGATTATAATGTGTCTTCAAGGTAAGAGTGAATAGGTTTTTACTAAGCTAGTGCGTTTTACCATCCATGACTACATTACCACTTACCATCAGATGGCATTGTAGTCAAGCATTAACTTATATGATATAAAAAAATTACACACTAATTATTGATCAATCACATGGTAGGATATTTGAATACAAAAAAAAACTGATTGTCAAACGAAAAAGGATTTAAATAGGATTGTTATATATTGGGATTGATGATTGAATACTTATTATTTAGCCTGGTAACTCCATGAATATACATACTATCTCTGCAAGATGTATGTGACAAACTAAATGTAGTCGAATGTGAAAATGTTCTTTTGCTATATCGTTATCGTAACCTACAAGTCAAAACCAAAACCAGTACTGATTGTTTTAGGTCTCCTCTCAACATTATGTAGATACACGCCATAGCCCTCGTTGACCTAATGTAGATTAGCATTATACGTTTTTTAGAACTATGGAGAACTCTTAGTTAAGTTCTGTTAGTTTTCTTCGCGATATTTCCTCAACCAGAGCAAGGAATAATAAATTTAAAACTTTGGAAATCCCCGTGTGAGGAATCAATGCTCAAATCACTAGGCTAAAACAATCGACCAAAGAGCTGACGATCCACCTGATGATGGATGGCCAACGTTGCTCATGGACATTAGTAACAACAAAGGCATCACAGATGCGTTGCCGATCTGAAAAGAAGAGAGAGAAATAGAACTGGCTCCCAAGCCTCCAGTAGGAACACGACGCGAGTCGTTTGGTGGCTGACTTAAGCAAGAGGGTAGCTATGCCCCGTTTTTTAGCCAATTCTTATTAAGTAAACTAACATGCAGTATTTTTATCATTATATGTAATTTAAAAATAAGCCAGACAAAAAATTAAAATTATTTAAAGATAAGATTATTTACTGCCATATCTAATTTCTGTTCAAGTGTGTTAAGATTGTTTACCAAATAAGTCTCATCTAGTAAAACGGGTTATAGTTAACAGGCAGGCCTGCTTCTATATTGAGTAAATTAAACACATAAAATGGGTAGAAATATTTAATACAACAGAATAAGAGATTGATATGCAACCTATTCGTAATATACATGAAATCTATGTTACTCCTAGATACATTTGTACAATTTTGAAGACATTACAAAATAACCATGTTTTTTCTAAAGTTGACGTACATATTTAGATTTCATTAAAATCTCTTTAATACAATGATATTGTATGAATAAAAAGAGGTCTTTGCTTCAATCTATAGAATTTATTTTTAATCAGAATTCGACATCGACAAAATTTAATATTGACTAAAGTGGAATGGATGTAACATTAAATATATTCGACAGCTATATATTATACTATTATATTAACAACTCTACGAACACGTATTTTTATTTTTATTATATCTATTTTTAACTATAACAATTTACAAACTTTATTGCAAGTAATTTAAATACATGTAATTAATAGAATACCTTACATTGATTCAATAATAAACATTTTATTAACATCTTAACAAGATGTCAATGTTACTTTTAAAGTTTGTGATCAAATTAATTATAATCTCATCGTACTGGGTACATTTGTATTTGGTGATAAAGTGGTATGTTATTGAGAAGCCTATCTGCTCGATTAGCTCGTGTAACACGAGCATTGAACATATTAAATTAAGGTTACAATCAGCTTATATTTTAATCAATCTAATACTTCAAAAAGCAAGAATTGAACATACTGACACCGGGATACGTGAAATTAAATAGCTTTTAAAAGACATCTCATTCAATAGGGCATATCATAGTAAACAATTTGAGAACTGAACGACTGAGTAATAGGATCGTTAACAACAAAATCTATTATTAAGTCTTAAAGCGCCCAAAATTCTTGTCATCTTCACGTCAATTTTAATCCAATAATTTTAAGCCTCTGCACACGACGCTAAAGTTATACGTGGTTGTGTTCTGTCAAGGAAATAGTAAAGGAATTTAATATACACTCTCGAGTCGTCATTTCGATCGGTATGAATCGAGATGTGATGTGTGATACGTAGTCTCATAGAGATCGTCTAATTTAAAAATGAACGTGTTCCCATTAAATATTGCTACAACCTAAAAGTGGAAATATTTATTTGATAAAAAATATTTTCTAAACATTGCCACTTACACGTTAACAAAACTAAAACCCCACTTTACACCCAAGTAGACGTTCCTACCTCGTTTAACTTGAATATTTTACTGGTTTATAGTACATAGTAATAGGGTACATAGAATATTTATGATACACATTGATATTTCGACCCAGTTTCATGGCACGAAGTCGTAATTATGGGGTTTAGTTTTACTGTTACTTAAAAATGAATTTTGAGTAAAATTTATACTACTACTTTAAAGTCATATATTATAATGATTGTGATTATTATATTATAGTTTGTGAAGATAATATGAATGTTGGTATTTCCTTCACGCACTAACTGTTGTACGGGTTAAGATGAAACTTGGCACATAGACAGGCCGTTTACAATATAAAATAGATTTTATGTGAGTTGCATGTTCCCTTGGGATGATTTGATTTTGAATGTTTATATGTTTGTAATTTCGCTTAATGAAACCACTCTTCCACAGGCGGAAACTAGTACTGTAATAAACATAGTTTGTAATAGTTGTTATTTTCAGGATTCTATGGCAATTTTTTCTAAACCCTTTTAATCCCTTTTAACCCCTTTAACTGTTTTCTGTACATCCTGAAGGTTGACTGGTAGAGAATGCTATTTAGTATTAAATTCGCCAATTGTACCACTCTTTGGGGTTCAATAAAGATTAAATAAATAAATTATCGCCGCTTCACCATGTCTTTCCGTCCATTCACGTCTACTTGGCTGGCTAATATAAAATATTAATCTCTTGACCAAGGTTTAAATTTCAAATTTTATTCCAAAATTAACCCTCAAAATCTTCTACAAAACTTGTACGAAAATATTTATGATTGAATCACAGTTCAGTAACAAAATTTCTAATAACTCTGATCTGATAGACGAGAGTCCTATTATTATTATTTAGCAATACGAAATCCTAAATATTTTTAAACAATGTTATAAACTTACGGTCACTCATATATATTTTAAATAGCTTATAAAAAATCGAATCAGCATTCAGTTACTGTATAAAATCATAATGAAATCAGTTTTTCGAAATGTTGATTTTCGATGTTTGCGAATAATGTTTTATTGACCAGTGAGTACAATTTGTTGACAGTTTTATGTAAATATTGCATTTGTCGGTTGGTTAATAACACTTCTGCAGCCAAAGTCAATGCGATCCAATTTAAATTATTATGTTGTGTTTTATTGATATTGCAGTATTAAACGGGCAATCTGTTTGTTTTAAATTTTTTCCAGTTTTTTATATAAATAATTCACAAACGAGAATATGATCCATCTAATTAATAAATTGTCCTTCACTCTTTGTTTGTAAGAACAAAGGCGTCAGTGATGGACGTTGCCGGACAAGGTAACGGGATATCGGCTGTTAAGAAAACTTCTGTATAATATATAATGAATTTAATTAACTAGTGACGTACAGCAAGCAACAGGACTCTAGTATATAGGCATTGGATATAATACTAGAAGCGCACTCCTTCTACCTACAGAAAGATATTTGGAGAGGTGACCAATAAATAGCTTGGTCAATTATAATAAAATAAATTATAATATTATGTATAATAACATATTAAATTTTGTCAGATCATTTAGAGTTCCTCAATAATATATACGATCCAGTATATACGTATATAAAACACAAAAAATGTTGGTGTGGATGTACTTTATCAACTCTGAAACCATCCACCCGATGTGTCCCAAATTGGTTTCATTTGAAAGGCCAAGATGGTTTGAAACCTCTAAAACAATACGTTAGACACTTTTGGTCCATACATAAAGTAGATTTTCAACGTTTCCCATTCAAAATTTTTCCCGAATTTCCCGTATCCATTAGTAGAATATAAAAGATCAAGGTCATGACTATCGCTTAGTAGTTAACACGTATCTAATGAAATCAGTTACACAAATAAAAAGCTATGCATAGCTATTTCTAAAATACTTTTCAGTTTGAAATTTTCAGTAATAACGAATTTTCAAAGCCTTATTAAGACAATATAGCATCAATCAATTCATACTAGCGGTATCTGCAATCAAATCCAAATTTCTTTCATAATTTATTTGCATAAATACACGAGATCAAATACATTTTGGAAATTTAAATCAGAAATCATGTCTTCCAAAATATCATCTAATGAAATTGTGTACTTAAATGAAAATGACGAATAAAATATTGTCAACAGTATGGAAAGTTTACAAAATGTATAAGAATATTTTCACATTCAAGTTAATTTAACAAATAGTTCAAAAGTTACTTGTTTTCTAATAGAAACTCTCAATATCTCAAAACAATATTATGCTGCTTTTAAAAAATATTACAGCGAGCATCTAATGGGTCCATGACAAAAGTTTTCTCATTTCATTTATTATTTAACACGTTACTCCAAACTTCGATGTTTTATGGAGTTTACAAAATAAAAACAGTCGACGGCGCTCGACACATGGGAGAAAATAATCCATAATTTCAATGCCCAGACGGAGTAACGAAGAGGCATAAAAACTGATTAACAAAAGTACAGAATCCAACTTGGTTTCGTTAGCAATATTGGCTATACATATAAGACTGACATTTAGAGTCAAATCAACTGATACGTGTGGAAGTATGACTGTCTCAATTAAACATTTACATCATAACATTATGAAAATTTCGTAGTCGGAAATGTAAGCTAGTTATCTAACATTTTATATACAATTTTATACAGAAAATGATACTCTATTAATTATTAAATTTGAACAATCGTAACACGACATTTCTTGTTAAAATATTGAAACACTAAAATTAATTCTATTATACTCTTCACAAGAAAAAGGCTTAAGCCTACTCAACACTTACATCATTTTAATATTTTACATTAATTTTAACAAAAAAAAAATCATAAATCTTGACTAGATTAGTCTTGACACTTTTAATCTAATATCACAAATACACGTCCGTAAATCGTTACGCCGTTTTTGTATTTTAAAATAACAACACTATCATTGTTAGTACTAAGAGGAGATTGGGTAAATTTTTACGAACATTGGAGAATGCTTTTAATCTAATTTCATTCTGAACGGGATGCCCGTAAGTTTCCTCAATAGACTGAATTAGTTCTTTCGGGCAAGGCAGTGATTCTAATGGAATGTCTGTTAGAAGTTTTGCTTTGTTTACTTTAACTTTTGCTTTTTCATTGTAGTCATCATTTTTATCGTAATATTCATAGTTGTCATCAGCAAGAACATTTCCGTTTTCAGTTTCTTCGTCCTTCTGGTCATTCAGATGCCTGTCGTTTGCGGAATCTGCGACACATGAGATTTTTTCAAGAGCATGTTTTAAGGAATTGTCTTTTGTCTCGTTTCTTAGAACGTAGATCCAGGATAGCCGGCAATTACAGTTGAGTGGATTACCTGAAATAAATAGATTGAAGTAGGTTAGCTGTATATTAGTACATATTAAAGGAACGTCGTCTCAATAAGCGACTTTATATGGCTTTTAAGGAAATTGACCCTTGGATGAATAAAAAGCAAAATGTACGGTTTATCTTTGTGTTAAATAACTTTGTAGTTTCACAGTTATTTGATGCAGTCTAAAATTTATTGTGTTGCAAAAAACTAACAAAGTCCAACACATAATAAATATTCTGCGGCTAGCGCAGCGTCAGTATCATTTTAATTGAGTTTCACACTTTGTTCTGTAGCATTATAATTTCAACTTTAAAACTAGCGAAATTTCAGAATCCCGACGGTGGATAAAGTCACTCGTAGCAGCCCGCAATTTGTCTTACGCTAAGCTTTCTTTGTTAAGTGTTTAAGCTCACACACATCAAAGGTACTAAAAGCACAAACGAAACAAAGAAGAGATGTTAGACGTGAGATATCCACAATTCATAGAATTTACATTCAATTGGCGTCTTAGAATTATCTGCAGGAGTTGCCAACATCAGAAAGATAGTATATGGACTGAACGGAGAAAAATGGCTTTTATCCTCAGATGGCACGTGCCGCATCCGTATTCCTTGCTCGAACATTCCCTACGTCGAGAATCGAACTGACATTGAGATATTGCATATTGTAAACGTTGAAATTATTACCATCCCGCACTGAACTAATATTTACTTAAGCAAAGATTGCTCGACCTACTTCTGGAAGCCTAACAAACTAGGTTAATTTTTATATTTGTTAAATTATTCTTGTTTATTTAACATTTTGCAGACCATCAAGCCTTTTATTGAAGTCATTTTGATACCAATTGTCTGCAAATCTCGAATAGCTATTATACATTATAGGATAAAGTAAAACTCATTTTAACAAATTCTTAACTACTGCTGATTGATGTCAAAAGCATTATGCAGCACCTATTAACATTTTGCAAATTGTATATTGATTGATTAAAAATGTATATGGGCTGATAGAGTAAGTCGAAATAAATCATTGCGAGCTGGATCAAAGCCAAACCACCAACAAGTGGCAAATCAAAGCCATTAATATTGCAGTGAATGTGCCATTCGACAGAAATTCTAATATCACGACAATCGCTTTAAAATACATAAGTAAACAAGAAACAGTTTGATGGCATGTGAAATGTTGCATTGCATAAAATGTATTTTCAAGGAAAACAACAACTAAAAGCAACAAATAAAAGTTTATCGCGGCCCTTAGCTCTGTTTACGAAGATGTTTGCATCGTAGGAATAACAAAATGTTTTCTTTCCACAACCACCCCTACGTCTTTCGTTTTACTTACACTTGCTCAGTGTCTGTTAAAACATTCCATCCACACGATATCCTTTGTGCAGAATTCACAAAGCGTTCACGTGCAGTCTTGGTATACCTCGACACTAAGGAATTTTTAAAACACTGTTAAAAGAAACCAATCTTCCTCAGTTCAGATAGATTCTTACTAATATTCAATGATAATTTTAATGAAAATTTTCAATTTATTTATTCTATAATAATTCAAATAATAATTACATTAGAGAATACCTGTACTTAATATTGATTGCAATAAGGTATTTGCTTAAGTGTATTTTCAATACTGTGACTCAAGTCGATAAAGAAACGGGAAAAGTCTGTACTTCTTTTATCGCATTTTAAGAATTAAATGTAAAGAGAAAGTAAAAGTTTAATCTAATATGTTTATATCTTTATGTATGCACAGATTAAATTTTAAATCTCTTGTTTTCTGTTGCTTACTCATTCTTGATGAATTCCATAGTAAACATTGAGTTTTGAGCACATAAACAAACCAAAATTTTATTTTACTGCAAATACCAAACAGAAACCACTTATGAATAATATAAAACCAACTGTACACGAGCCGACACAATGGCGCTATAAAATACGTAATAAACAAACAGGAATGTTTGCAAATAAAATGTTATTTCTCAATGTAACAGACGAAATTTATCGGGTCCTTTCTCAAAACAGAGGTACGATTCCAGTCGACGACGCGTGATATACGCGCTCGTAAGCTATGAACGTATGAAATAAAAGGATTATGCGAATAGCAAGGCATATTCCTGAGTACAAGTATTCTTACACATGAAAATATCGACGTACTGCCACTGCAGCTACTGTATTAAACTACATCTGCGGCCATCATTTTGATTAAAAAGAGTAAATGTATCCATACGTAGTTTAGGAACAGATTGGTTCTATTTTATGTCCGGAGAGATCCTCGAGCCTTCGGCTGAACACGCTCCGTTCAATTTATCTCCCGATTTAGTGATCGTCACATATAGGTTACGTGAATATAAATTTTCGGATGCTCATTTTGCCGCTTGATTTATTAAAATATGTGTTCATGGCAAAATTCGATCAGAATTTACTCCTCAAAAGCAATTTGTTTTCAATTTATTGCTGTGGTGTTCGGCAAAATTTTAGCTAGAATTTTAAAATTCACACGAGACTCACGACAACAAGAATTTATTATTAGTATGGAAAGTAATTAAGGAGATGAAGTTTCTTCATTATGTAAAACTTAACCAAATTGTAATGAAGTCTTTATGAATTGAAGTATTTCCTTTTATAACGGAATTCTTGGCTTTATCACGAAGCACAGACAAAAAGTTATGCGACATTAATAGGAGTGGTGCAGTCTCAAGTAAATCATTTTAATAGACAAAGGTGTCTGCAGTAAGCTCGCTTGCAGTTGAGGTCCTTGGGGGACTTTATTTTATTTAATAATAACAACTGTTTACTGTCAACTAAGATGCTTTATAAGTTTATACTTCTCGGAAAATAAATTAAATGCAAACGTTGCGTTGTTCTGAACTGTTTTCTCAGATGATTTTGGTCAAACTTAAAAGTTATACAACTTTCAATCTACTTTTTTTCAGTGATAAAAGTATCAACCCCATAGAATTTAATTTAACAACAAGAGAATGAATACTTACCGTCTAAATAAACAACTGATGAAACTGTTTTATCGTTTTCAACTACGGGTCGGATGGTTTCATATGATATGGTCGTTAAAAGGTTGTCTCTCAAATCCAACACAATGAGGCTTCTTATGTCTTCAAGTGTGTCCTCGTAAAATGAAGCGAGCTTGTTACCCGATAGGGTCAACTTTCTCAACTGAGTGAGTCCACCAAACGCGCGTTCCGATATATATTCTATTGCGTTATTATCAAGCATTAATTCTTTTAGGCCCCACAGTTCGCTGAATGCCAAGTTTCCAATCATTGTTAATTTATTGTTTCTCAAGTTTAACCGGGAAAGATTCTCCAGTCCTTCTAACATTTCTCTCGTTACTACCGATATATAATTGAAATCTAGCTTCAACTCAATTAAATTGTTTAAATGCTTGAAACAGCCTTCGTGTAATAAGCTTAAGTTGTTATTCGATAAATGTAGAACGTGCAGATTGGGAACATTGAAGAATACATCGCGTTTTAATTCAGATATTTGGTTTTCATCTAAGCTGACGTTGGATAACATCATTAATTGTGAAAACGAGTTCTTCTCTAAGTTGGAGATTTTGTTCGATTTTAATATAATCTGCCGAACTGTGCTCGAATTTGTGAAAGCATATGGAGGAATTCTTTCTATCGTCCCAAACTGTATGGATAAATGTTTGAGCCTGTCCAGTCTGACAATCGCTTTAGCTGGTATGAAAGTAAGTGCGTCGTCAGATCGTACATTAAACATGAGATGTTCGAGCTCCGATTGCGAGGAGAAACTCGGCCAAATGGGATCATCTTCAGTTAAACCACCGCTAAAAATCCAGCAATCTGCTCGTGTGGCCAATTTCGGTTTATTACTATCGCAGTAACAGTGTACTTTGGACCTTCTATCGACGATATCGCATACGTTTATGAAGATTGGCATCTGGTAGTAACGCCTATCAATTTTCGGTTTGGTTTCGTTTTTGCTCTCCGTGATTGTAAGTTCAACTGTCATCAAAGATGTAATGATGATAAAATACTTTGTGATATGTTCCATGATACAGATGGAATTGATCTGAAACAAAGAAAAATTTACCTTAATTACTTTGAAATTATTCTATAATGATGTGTTTTTGGGTTGTAATACTTATATTTATTATATATTATATATATATGTTTATATTTATATATATTATATAGTTATAATATTTAAATCAACAAGGTAACAGAAATAAACGTAATATGTCCAAAAAAATATTAATGCAATAAAAATATAAACCTTACGAATCAGTTAGTTATATTATGATAATAAAATCCACTTTAAATTAAATACAGTACAGAGATTTCCACACAAAAATAATTATTACAATCAATAGTTTTCACAGAAATCTTTGGGTCAAACGATTGTAGACATTTTTATATATAGAGAGAACCTATTTGTTTAAATTCAATAATATTATGATACAATAATGGCGTGAAAACCATGAAATCTGAAGTGGTTATATAAATTATACTTCGATGTTGCATCCTCAAGATTTGTAAATACAATGTAGTTGTCCTTCGAGACATTGCATCGTCACGTTTTGTTTTTTTTACGATGCAGTGTCTCGAAGGACAACTACGTGGTATTTAAATCTTGAGGATGCAACATCGAAGTATAATCCCGGTTGAAATTCACATAAAGGTAAGTTCTTTCAACCATACATTGTATAGCCGACAAAATAACAGACAAGCTACAGTAACAACACCAAAGTAATAATACCTTTAAGAAAGAACAAAATAAAGGAAGTAAGTTTACCCATTTAGGGTGAACGCTTAAGAATAAAACAATAACATAATTATAATAACTAATAATTTAGTTGGTGCTTGGACCTTGTTAGGCGAGCTTCGGTCTATTGGCGAGTTCTATTCACGGTTTCGGGCTTTCGCTGTTATTTAAGTGATAGACAAATGTTCCTAGTCTTCGGTTATAACATGCGAGATCTTAAATATATTTTACACTCTTTTACGTGCGAGGGTGGTTCCACACTTATTACTTCATTTTCTTATGCAGATATAACAAAAATCATGTAAAACAAATTCAGTGGCAAGACAGATGTTTCTGCCGTGTACCAGATATTCACAAAAACGTTGGCTAAACTGACTTTAAAGCGTTAAGTGTATTACAAAACCGCAATATTCCGATAGAAAACCGTAAAACGGAATTCGGTTATAGGTCGGTGGCATTTCGAATAAAAGCACTTTACGAAGCGCCAGTTTATTGCGAGAGGAAGTGGTAATTACTGACTTTAAAGAGATTGTGAGCCATTTATTCACAGGCGATTCAGTTTGGAACGGAATTCCGTTGGCAGCCCATGGGTTATTTTTCATGATCACGGGGTTTGACGTGACTGCAGTTCACTTGCTTTGTTTTTTATTTGCTAGATAATTTTATCCTCTTGTAATATTGGCTTCAACCCATTAATGGCCCACTATTGGGCACGGGTCTCTCCTCTTGAGGAGGCCTAGAGCATACTCCACCACGCTGCTCCAGTTCGGATTGGTGGAGGGGTTAGTGGCCAACCCGAATGTCGGAAGTTTTCAAACCGCCCGAGGGCCTCCGACATGGCTTAACGTCTGTTATCATATGATAACAACCGGGACCGACGGCTTTACGTGCCCTCCGAAGCACGGAAACGCTCAAGATTTTTTTGCCACTAGCGGTCACCCATCCAACTACATATAACTGTGTAATAATTATGGTATGTTGGCAAAAATTTTATTATATTAAAATGGTTAATGAAACATTTTTTCACGCCTGATTACGTAGGTACATAAGTTTTAAAAATATATAACTGACTGGTGATTCAGACATTAACTCAAAATATTCAAACTTAGTTAATTTCGATCCACCTTCCTAAATCTGATTTTATATTCAACCATCTTTATGCTAATAATAATAAATATTAATTAAAAGGATTTTGGTTATCCCATCCTTTATTACTACGTAACCATAGTTTTCCTAAAATTGTCCTTCGGATCGAAAGGCAAATTGCTTTCTACCTATGTATTTGTGACATTACATACGCTGTGAATAGAAATGCCGTGTTCTGTAGCTCAAGTGTGAGTTTTCGCAAGCATTTACTTCACCAACGCGTTTGCGTCTATTCAATTCAATTCAATTCAATTTATTTATTTGCATTAAGTACTTTGATGCACTTAGCCTGTAATAGGCATACAAATATTATTACATTATTACATATTATTACATTAAAATTAATTTTATATAATGAAATTAAATTACACAATTAAATAAATTACAATAATTAATTTACACATTAAATAACTAAATTACACATTTAGATTAAAATTACAAAATATAAATACAAAAATCATGCCATTTAAATACTAAAAATTAAATAAATTCATTTATGTCATAATAACAATTATTTATTAAATGTCGCTTAAGTTGAGCTCTAAATTTATTAAAGGTAAGGTTTTTAATGTCATTGGGAACTTTATTATAGATTTTAACACACATCCCGCACGCATTACGATGGACCAAGTTTGTACGCATAACTTTATCTAGAACCAGTCGCTGTCCATTTCGTGTATTTCTGGGATATACCTCCTGAGCTGTTTTAAATAATTCCCTGTGGCGTCTTACAAAAAGGGAAGCTTCTAATATATACATCGATGTAAGAGTCAGTATGTTAAGTTTTCGAAATATTGGCTTGCATGAATCTAATGGAGCAGCACCACATATAGCTCGAACACACTTCTTTTGCGCTAGGAATGCTCTTTTAACATGTGAGGAATTTCCCCATAATAACAGACCATATCTAAGATTAGATGCCACGTAGCCGTGATATGCAGTTAAAGCGGTCTCAACTGTTGCAGTGTGTGCTAGTCTGGCTAGGGCAAACCTAAATTTGTTGAGCTTATCACATAATCCTTCAATGTGATTTTCCCAACTAATGTTTGCATCAATCGTTATTCCCAGAAATGTAGTGTGATTAGTTTCTGTTAGTAACATTCCATCATAACTAATGTTTAGTTGTCGAATATTTTTATTTTTAGTCCTAAATATTATAAATTTTGTTTTCTTTAAATTCGCCTTAAGTTGATTTTTATGCATCCAATTTAAAGTAGATTTGATAGTTTCGTTTATGTCACTTTCAAATGTCTTAATGTCTACGTGAGCTTCAGATGTCACAATTATCGATATATCATCAGCAAAGAGCACAGTGCGATGCATCGTCACTTCTGGAATGTCATTAATGTATATAAGAAATAAAAGCGGTCCTAATACACTACCCTGGGGAACCCCTGTTTCATTACGCATAAATTCTGATTTGTGTGATATAATTTCACCATTTTCACCCTTTTTTTCTATTTGTACACATTGTGTCCTATGGCTCAGATATGATGTAATCCACTGTAAGCTCAGTCCTCGAATTCCGCAGTTTTCTAATTTGCTAATAAGTATTTTATGTGATACATAGTCAAATGCTTTTGACATGTCAAAAAAGAGACCAGCAACGTGTTTTCTCTTATCAAGGTTAACTAGTATTTCTTTAATTAGCTGGTACCCAGCCAGTGTAGTCGATTTTCCCCTAAGAAAACCATATTGGTCTTCACAGATCACATTATATGTGGTCCAGAATTTTGTTAACCTATTATACATAGCCTTTTCAAATATCTTAGAAAAGATTGGTATCAATGTGATTGGTCTGTAATTATCTATATTTTCCCTTTCTCCCTTTTTAAATATAGGCTTCACTATAGACTTTTTTAATTTTATTTATTTATTTATTTATTTATTTATTTATTTATTTCTTAGGAAAACTTACAGCTATTACAATATTTATGTTATGTTGAGCAGTAAAAGGAAAGCCATTTACAAGTTTTCGCAGGTAGGTAACAGAGTAGAAAAAATTAGTCGAAAGAAATGTAGATGTACATAGATAGTATACAATATACAAATGCCAGCAGTTATAAAAAACAATATAGATATAATAGAAGAACAGAAGAGACTTATAAGCATTAACAGATATATTATGGCGCTGGTTAGAAAAAGGTTTAAATTTTATTTTAAATTTAATTACAGTTCATTACTGAAAAAAAATTTGGCTCATCGCTTTTTTTATTTTTGTAGAATTAGTATGAAAGATATCTATATTATGTTTTTGACTAACAATATTAACCAATTTACAGGCTCTGGAAAAGGAAATTTTTCAGGAAAATTACCAGATTCGAATGATAGGTTGATTAGATGATTTAGTACTGGTGATAACTCATTAACACATTTTTTAATAACCACTGTGGATATTTCGTCATATCCTACAGCTTTAGAGTTATTAAGTGATTTTATAATAGCTTTTACTTCATATTCGGTACACGGAGTTAAAAACATTGAGCTAGATATATGCTTATGGGGATATTGTATTGAATTCTGTATTCCGTGTGTATGTACTTCCTTACTAACGAAATATCTATTAAATATGTTAGCTATAAGTTTAGGATTCAAAATCACTTCATCATTATGTAGTATTTTGTCGATATCATTACGGATTATAGTTGTATCCTCCTTTATAATATTCCAAGCAGCCCTGCACACATTTTTGCTACCTGAAATATATTTATTATTTGAGATTCTTTTAGCGGTGTTAATACATTTTCTAAGTATTTTAGAGTATACTATAAATTTGTCTTTATAACATTTCTTTTTACTTTTGTAATACTTAATTCGCAGTTTAGCTTTGGATACACTGCTCCGTTTAATTCCTTTTGTTATCCATCTAGGTCTGCGTATATGATTTTTTATTTTAATACGTTTAATGGGAAAGCACAGTTTATAAATAGTGCAAACCAATTCGTGAAAAATATCGTAAGCTTTGTCGAGATCACGCTGTTCATATACTTCTGAAAATGTCAAATCCTTTATATATTGTTTAAACAATTTAATATATTCATCATTTATTTGTCTCTTATAAATTATTGTAGTTTGAGTAAACATATTTTTAGCCAAAACAGTGAATCTTAGCATTTGTGCAGTTTCATGGTCTGACAGGCCTAAGTTTAGAAGATTTGATTTATTGCTTTTGATATTACTTATAATATGATCAATACAAGATGCCCCTCTTGTTGGTTGATTAATGTGCAAGGTCAGATTGTAATTTTTTAATAAGTCAAGATAATATTTTGTCACTTTATTTTGTTTTATAGTATTTATATTCATGTCTCCTGCTATTATTATTTTTTTATTATATTTACTCGTCAATTTATGTAAAAGAATGTCAAGTTTGTCAAGAAAATAGTAAGGATCAGAAGTCGGAGTCCGGTAGAGACAAATTATTATTAAATTCCCTTTAAGCATCTCTATCCCACAACATTCAAACTTCTGAGAGACAGAACATTGTTTGAAACACTGCATCTCTCTAAATTCAAGGCCCTTTTTTACCAAAATACACACTCCTCCTCTCTGTTTTTCTCTTGAATAAGATGTTGCTAAGGTATAGTTTTTTATTGTTACATTAGTCTGATTGCCATTTTTAAGAAATGTTTCAGTAAGACATATAGCGTCCGGTTGCCTTCCTTCATCTATTAATTGATCAATGGCAACGGATAACAAGTCTTGTTTTGACAAAATACTAGCAATATTCTGATGTATAATGCAGAAATCATATTTTTCCTTAGTTTTTGGGGCGAAAAAACTTAGAGCTTACATTTTTTGAGGACAATTCTACAGGAGGTGCTGAGTTTATCTTTGGAAAGTAATAGGGGATAGTTCCCTTTTTTGCCTCATTACGACACACTGCAATTGGTTTCTTTCTAGTCTGTTGGTCAAACATGTAGTCAATGGTCCCTTTTTTGTATTTAAAATGACTCGTTATGGGTGATTGCTTCGATGTATGCTGGACTCCAGATAAATTCATATTTAATTGACGTCTGTTGCGTATAAACTTGGTATCATAGTCAATCGAATCAATGTTAAAATTTAACTGTTTACAAATATAATTAGCAATATTATTAGAATTATGTCTATAGTGCTTAATTTCAATAAATTTACACATTTTAAATTGGTTACAAATTAGTCTTATGTGATAGTTTAATTTTACAGTATTCAAATAGGGATTGTCTAATACTTCAACTACAAATACTTGGTTATTACAATGTTTCTTTAGAAAACTATACAGTTCTGAAGTAACTTCCCACGGGTTTTTATCATTTTCTCCTACTGCGACTACTAGTTTGTCATTTATACCTAGCATGTTTTTGTAACTTCCCTTCAAGATTTCTTCAGTAGATGCATAAGGCTTAGTAATTGACGATATACTGTATTTGACAATACACTTTTTTTGTCTACTTTCTTGCAGTCTTGACGCAACTCCAATACATTTCTGGTCTCCATAAAGCAATATCTTATTTGCATTTGAATTAGTAACATCACAAGTCGAGTTTTTGTTTTTATCAGATGGTCCCTGATTTATTGGTACTGTACCAGTTTCTGATCCGTCAAGGTTACATAGTGTGTGATCTATAATTTCATCATTATCAAAAAAGCATAATTTTGTTTTTTTCAAAGTTTTCCTAACCGAGTTACCTCTTTTATCAATTTTTTTGTTGCTACTAATAGGCTCACTGAGTATGGTACGTAGATTTATTGTTTTTTGTTCCAATTCTTTAATTTGTTTTTGTAGCTTTAAATTTTCTAGAATTAAAGGCGATCCCCAATTTTCGGCCCCGAACCATATGTAATCTGTGATAGAACATCGGACTAAACAAGAGTAAACTATATACCAAAAAATTCGTCTTATTTATAAGATAAACATATTTAAATCTTAGCTTCAGCTGCTCTTGCCAAATGAACAAAATAATGCAAAAAAGTTTTCACAGTATTTACCTCATTACATACGATTTTATAATCGATTGAATCGATTGATAATGATCGATTGATGGAACATAATAATATATTTTATGTATTATTTAGTGATTATAATTATAATATTAATTTATTTTTTACATATTTTCGTATTCCATATAAATCAAAACTATGTAATATATTATAATTACCATTCAATCGTTACGCTAATTTTATTAAATTACATTTCGAATATTTTGACATCGATTAATCGATTGACAACAATGATGATGTAATCCCTAATAATGTCATTTTGGTAACCATAGTATTTATAAATAACACCACTGTATTGTCATATTTGTCATCGATCTTTCATCTTTCTACGCGTGTTCTTGTATATTTTTACTATCAAATATTTTCAGCGTATTTGGAGTCCTATTTACTATTGAAACTCATCGACACGTACACAGTGATTTTAATTTTCTATTGTATTCGCTTTCGTACTTGTGTTTTGGTGAATGTGTTTCGCAGTTTCGCTACAATTTCTTGCAAACCAATACTATATGAATATGGACTCCTTAATCGCCTGTTTTGTGACTGACAAAGGTTCAGAATAAGTCCTGAACACTGGATAACGTACCCTATACATCTTTAGAAGATCAGGAAGTTGCTGTGGCCATACTTACAATGAGTATATTATGGTATCTTGATTGGGCAAGGTACTAACGAAATATAACGCCTCCTGCACAACTACACGAAATATTAATATATTATAATGATAACTAATAAAATCTCTTGAAATATGCAATAGCTTTTATTATACAACCTTTTTATGACATTCGTTTTGGGTGAAAACCATTGAAGTAGTAGATATTATAATAGACACCCGCCAACGTAAGTGTAACATACATATTAAATAGCACTGTGACACGAGTATGACATAATCATAACCTATAATTAAGGTGATTCGTTCTAGGATTTCCTTAGTTGGCCATTGCTGGCAGCCGTGAAAATTGGAGAAATTGAACTTTTTGCAATAATCTAATTAACAGCCAATTTCCAGTCTTGTCTACTTGGGCCTGAGTTTCTATGGAAACTGGGGTTCTCCTTTTCAATTTCACTGTGAGCACTGTCTAATTGTAATTTCAATTGTTTTATTTCTTCCATAAATTGATCCTCTTTTGTATAATGTGTAGACAAATCTGGTAGACTCTTGCTTTTTTTCGAGTCAATTGACGTGAAGGAGTTATCATCAGTGTCACTGTGTAATGAGAGAATCGATAAGTCGTGCTTGTGTTCTTTGTTTCTTAATGTTATATTATCTCTGTCCATTTTGCTACAGCAGTACACAATCGTCAAGATAGACAACTTTTTTTGAAGGACCCGTGCTACTTACTTCACTACTTAATATAAAAATGACGATGGTATTAGTAGTGACCTCTATAGTCAACCTAAGACAAGTCAAATATTCATTACGGTACTATCATTGAGTAAAGTTCTTGTTCTGAACAATTTAATAACAAATTTTTACTTTTTAAAAAATGTTGCTTTTACTGGGTAGCGAACTCAGGTCACTCGTATCTATGAGTACGCTTCAGTCTATAGTTCTACAAAATAGACTACGAGACAACACACTTCTTATTGCGAATTTTACAGATCGTTTGTGCGACTTCGAGTTATTTATTTCAAAACGATCGTTAACGATGAGTCATCTTATGTTTGAACTTAGTAGTTTCTAGTAATTTTTTGCACTTGAACTTTGCACTTATGTCCCTAAAACACACTTTAAACACATAGATTGTCTTTTATATCGTATTATTTATATTTGGTTCATAATAATTTTGATTTATGATATTTATTGACAATATTAGTTGCAAAACTGAGCACTTAAACGTTTATGTTAGGTTTGATTGAATTATTTAACTTAACAGATTTTGTTCACGTAGATAACACTGTCACATAATATTTAGGCCGTTTCACACAAGTTTTTGTACAATTTTCACTTCACTATTCGAATTTAATAATTTTTGCACAGTTTTAAATACGGAGCTCATACAATGGGTGTTTACTAGCTGGTGGCGCCACTACTTGCACTGATTGCACGTCTATGCAATCAAAATGTATGGAGTTATTGTCAGCGCCTCTAGCGGACAATTAAAACAACTACACTGCGAGTGTGAGTTTCAAAATATCGTTTACGTGAACTTTTTAGTCAACATTGAATGTAACCATTCGAGTGGAGGTATTTTGACGTGTGCGATGTTTGACAAGTGAAACGCATTGTTTGGTAATAGGTCGTCATAGTAACAAAACATAATAGTAGTCATAGTAACAGATGCTATGCTATTGTTTTATCTCATTTGTTCTTTAAGCTTAAAGCGAAACAGCTATAGCTCATTGATAAAAAAACATAATGCGCCTAAAATAAGTTTCACTTGACTGCCTTTGTAAGCTTAGGAATAGTGTACTTTTAAAATAAGTAGCTCGAGTGTAAGTTTCTCAAAAAAAACTAAAAACTCAACTATCACGGGAATCGAGATGACTCAAACATTTTAGTACACGTATTTTATGCGAGTGTGAGTTCCTTAAACATCAACGAAAAAGTTATTCGTTTGCTCACTTCGTTATTAGCATAGTTGCTCTTACAACTCATCTAATTTTAAAAGTACACTATTACTAAGCTTACAAAGGCAGTCAAGTGAAACTTATTTTAGGCGCATTATGTTTTTTTATGAATGAGCTATAGGTGTTCCGCTTTAAACTTAAAGAAGAAATGAGATAAAACAATAGCATCGTGATCACAGAACATCTAATAATTAGTTAGAAGGGGCATAGCACGTAATTTGTATGGGAACCGCTGTCGCCGTTTCAATAAACACTACTAACGAAAATGAACAAATACGCACGAGGATTATTATGTGTGCATGAAGTAGGCGTAACTCTGTAGCTAGGGATTGATTGTCGATAAATTTTTATCGGTATTTATTTTCGCAAGGTATACTTATTCATTATATACTTTTATACTTTTTGATTGAAATTACTTACTCCGTCGACAGACTCATATTTCATCATGGCCTCCGAAACAAAGTTTTTTCCAATTACCGCACATGAAGCCATTTTTACGTAATTAAGTCGCAGTATTTTGCAGTACTTTTCTCCGTTGGAGTTTGCGAGTCACTAAACAGCGCAATCGCGTGTTTTTGTGCGATGTGCGCATTTGATCACAGTATTGGCGCGCCTACCTTGCCCACAATTCCTTTCTAACTAATTATTAGATGTTCTGTGATCGTGATGCTATGATATCAAACATTTGACGTTTTTGTTACGCACATTACATGAAAATAAAAAAGTTTCATACCTTATGAATATTACTTTAATTACGAAGATGCATATATAGCACGAGTTGAGTTGGCGTAGCGCCTAAGAGCTCGGACTCGAAATTCGATGGTCGTGGGTATTCCCCGTATGGTAGATTTTTCAATTTCTCAATTTTTATATAATTCATTGGCCAATTATGCAAAGAAGTTAATTATTAATTTTATTAATTTATTTATATGCAAAGATAGAAAAGGTAAAAATTAGGATTTTCGAAATAAAGAGCAAACGAAAAAACTTTATACATGAAAATTCAAAACTTTATTCATTGACATTCGATTATTTACATGTGTCGGGAATCGGGATGATATAATGGGATGCTATAAAAGAGGCTCGGAATATAGGCCGTTGTTTTCGCTGATGATTGCGCTTATCTTGAGCCTGGGCTTCCGCCAACATCTTCCAAGCAAAGTAGGTAATTACGCGCTGCTCCATTCAACATATTGCTTAATCAATTTTCACTTCATACTGTAAGCCTATTTTAATAAATGAATGTTTAGCGACCCTACATTTGTACATTGTAGATGAGCAACCCTGTTTTGGTTACCATAGTATTTGAGAATAACACTATTGTCATTTCATTGTCAAGTTAAAAATAGCAAAATAGTATTGTATTATTGGAAATATTGAAAATATAAATATGCAAAGAGAAGGAAAAATTTATGTGTAATTTTATTGTAAATAATCCCTGAGGCTATCCATAATAAAATCAAATAAACTATTACCAAAAAATGCGTTTCACTTGTCAAACATCAAGTGAGTAACTCTACTACTATGGTTGCGTATTTTTTCAATAGTTAACTACAAAATAGTAACTTACACTCGCACACACGTCAAAATGCCTCCACTCGTATGTTAAGTTACATTCAACGTTGACGATGTATAAGGAACACACTCGCATAAAATATGTTTACTAAAATGTTTGAGTCATCTCGATTAACGCGATAGTTGCGTTTAGCCGTTTTATGTTAGAAACTCACACTCGAGCTACTGTCTTTTATAGGGGTAATTAGAGGCTGCGTTAGACACTTCTCTAGGTTAAAATTTTATAATAAAGTCCCTAAGCAAATACGTGACTTTCCGGTGGAATCTTTCAAGAAACTTGTAAAACCTCAACACGTAGACAAGGGTTATTATAGCATAGATGAATATTTAAATGATAAGGATATATGGAAATGACCAGCTATGCAGCCAGTGGGTAATACGGGTACGTATTTTTAGAGTTTGTCAATGCGAGTGAATGAAGCCCGGCGATTTGCGTCGATCCTAAGTGATCAACAAAGTTAAGTAATAGTGGGCGCCGTTGGTAGTTGGATGGGTGATGCTAGTGGCAAAAAAAAATTTAGAGTTTCCGTACTTCGGAGGGCACGTTGGTCTCGGTTGCAGTGACAAGATAACACTCATTAAGCCATGTCGGAGGCCTTCGGGTGGTTTGAAAACTTACGACATTCTGGACCAACGCCAATTCGCACTGGAGCAGCGTGGTGGAGTATGCTCTAGGCCTCCTTAAGAGGAGAGACCCGTGCCCAGTATTGGGCCGTTTATGGGTTGAAGCCAATGCGAGTGTCATAATAATTATTAACGATTATATTTTTGTACATAAATAAGTTAATGCAAATTTAATTACTTACTAATCTTATTAAGCCCTTTCGAATTATAATTTCGTCCTAAAATTCGAAAAATTGTTTTTAAACCATTAATAACAAACTACTACAGTACTAAATGTTTTATACAATTAGCAATAAGACTTTCTAAGGTCCTTACATTTCATCAAATTAAAACGTACATTTCTGTACAATCAGTTGACGGGCTACAAGTAGGGCGATACCTACTTCAATTAATTGAAACGGTTCCTTCGCTAAAATAGGTTAATTATATTAAGTTTCAAATTGTGTTCTTCAATTTTGTTCTAATTATTTGAAATTGTTTACAGGATAAATTAAATTATATTTCACTCTTTCTTCAGCTGCAGTGTTTGAGAATTGACACAAATATAGCGTGCAAGCGCAATGAAGTATAATGACATAGAACAGACATCTCGAAGAAAATGTGTGTCCCGCCCGAGAGGTTCGCATTTCAAAATTGATCCCCGGTTCTCCTTTCAAAATCGAACGAATCCATTGAAGATTGATGCCACGTGGCGCCAATGCATTGGGACATACATGGTGTTCGCGGTGTCGTTTCTATACGCTAGTAGGTAATAATACTTCAATGTGCAAGTATTATTGTTTGCTACCTATAAATTTTATCAAGATATAAATTAGCACGTAGGCGTAGATAACATTTATGTACAATCCCATTGTCCACTTTAACGACCTTTGCCATTAATTTACGCAAACCTGTCACAGAGATGAGGAAACCTATCTAAATAACTTAGGTAAATTCTACGTATTTGCATAAAGCACATGAGGGATCCCATTTACATACGTCCCGTCACTGCAATGGGATTAGCAGAGGTCACTTTACCTGCGGGGGCATTAATAGTCATTTTGGATAAGTAGGGTTGGCAGATAAATAGTTATGGCAAAGTTTATTATTAGCGGGTTTTACTTGACTCGTGAATTTCGTGTTAGTTTGGAGTTTAGATTAAAGTAGCTTTTTGTAGCCCAGTAAGCTTAGGTTCGATTCTATGAATAGACATTTTATGTTGCAGATATATTTTTTTACTTGTGTTTCTCAAATATGTTTCAAAATTCCAAAACATAGCTTCCAAACTGAGCTTTACGGTTTTTTTGTAATGGTGGTAGAAAAACAAGTAGAAAAAAATTGGTATTAATATATGTAATTGCTTGACAGTCGATACGGTAATAGTGACTGTGGGTAAATTTTTGTTTGACACATTTTGTGTCAAATCGTTGTGTGCACATGTCCAGCAAAGTTAAATTATTCTCTTTTAGCCTAGGCGCGCTCTGTGCATTTTTTTCGCCACTGCGGTATTATACCGTATCGCACAAGAAAAAGCCACATGGCGAAAAACTGGTAGTGGTTTGAATTTTTTTATAGCCTGACGGCAGAAGGGCGAAAAAGCAGACGGGTCACCCGATGGTAAGTGGTTATCATCGCCTATGGACATGAGTAATATCAGAGGAATGGTCAATGCAGTGCCGGTCCTGAAGGAGAACTCTTTTTATACTTTTTTTGAAGAACCCTATGTTATTGCGGTCCTCCCTAACACCTTAGAAGGAAGTTCATTCTACACGTGTGTGGCAAAAAAGATCCAGTATATGCCTAGACTTATTCTATCTGTGAATGCATTAACAGATTATTATAACTGTTGTTTATCTGTTACCAATGAGTCAGACGGAATATTTTATCGGATACGTTACAGAATCAGATATCAGATTGACCAATATCAAAATCAGATCAGTTTGAGAGGCTATATGGGAGGTTTCAGATCACTCTGAAATCAACTACCATGTTAGTATATCAGTATCAGTTATCAGCATCAGTATCATTCAGTCAGTTGTCAAACAGAGCCAACCCTGCATTGATATAGATCAGTTAAACGCACAGAACATCAGTTTATATCTATCGTATAATTTACAAAGTCTATTTCAGCTGGCCATTATGAAAGTCAAATGGATTGATGGCGAATACTAAGCCATAGTAACGAGTCTTGTATAAGCCAATTATCCTGGTTTTTAGCCTTTTATGCTCCGGGCAGTGCGGAATTGGGTATTCACTATTCTGAGCTTTAAATACGGGAGAGGTTAAACTATAAGTTAAGTCACCGTTGGCACACGCGCTGACCTTGCTTAATGGTGTTCTGGCCTGGGACTTGGATCTAGACTTCTTTGCATCCACGCCTGCTGTATTTCGCAGAGCTACCAGTAGATATATTCAAGCAATTGTCTCTGTATAAACGTATTAGATTTTGTCTGTAATGTTTATATATAAATGTAAAGTTAATAAATAAATAAATAAATCAATCAATAAATAATGCCTATTATTATGACTGACTAATTCACTGACCATCAAAATTGTAAATAATTCATGTGTAGATGTAGACGCGCATAAAAAAATCTGTACTTTGATAATTTTAAAATTTGAACGCAATATCTAATCTTGTAATTAAGAATACATCATAGTTTGCTTACGGAATTAAAATTTAACTATGATTATACTACACCATGACAAATTATAATCTGATAGGCTAACTAATTTATAAGACAGTTTAGAGCTTGGCCCATTTTTACTGTTATATCTTTTTTGTTGAAGTATTATGTCAACTCAGTATGCATACTCGTTTTACTTTACACAGTTTCTCATTCCATGATGAAATAATGTTTACTGTAAGCTTTTGGGATTTAAAACAAAAAAGTTTCCACTACTACAAGTTTTGGAAGCGGATTAAAAGTTAAACCAGAATTTGCATTGTTATTTCATATTTTAAACAGAAATACTATTTGACATTTATGAAATAGTAGACTTACGACACTATTAGCGCTAATAATACCCTATATACCTTTAAGCTGTATTAACACTATCAATTAAATTGGAAATGGCTTTTATACATGTTTCGTATTAATAAATCCCTGAACAAAAACCCCTCATGTTTTGATTTCAAAAATATCACCTACACTCGTCGAATGATAAAAAAATATCGAATACCAAATATTTCAAAAATATACGATACTGCAAAAAATACGTGGAAGGCGGAATTTTTTTAAAATCCTGGAACGGTATTATTTTACATCCAAACTTATTATTATTTTATCAATACGTTTAATGTTAGGAATTGTATTTTTTGGAGTAGTAATTTCTAAAAAAGAAAATATAAACTACATGTTTTCTAAATGTTTGTGAGTAGAAGTTATGTAATGACGAGTTTTCAAGAACTTTTATTTATGTTACATTTTGATAGCTCGTTCTTTGTCATAACCTAAGTGACACAGTGCTGTATACAAAGATTCATAAAATAAATCTCCTCAGCGATACAGGTTTAATTTTTCAAGTGGGCGTGGATGCCCAAGTCTGAAACTAATTAAATATGCCGATTCATGAGTTGATTCATGACTGTTTACATAAAAGTTATGAACTCGTGATATTGGCAGCTTCAATCTATAATATATTTGCACTACAAATAAAAAAAAGTATAAAACAGCCCAACCGTACATTAAAAACTTAACTAAATAAAATGTAAGAGGGAATTTTGACTCCAAATAATTAAGTATAAAATCATGATAAAAAGGATATTATGCCGAATCGTCTGAAATTTGCATTGGTTTCAATTTATTTATTCGCATCATTATTTCAACAAGCTATAATTCGAACTTTTTGTTTGAAGTAGCAATTAGTCGAGTCGGGTTCGGGAAATAAATTATTCAGCAAATCGACTATTTGTACAACTTGAGAATAAATTTTAGAGTACGTTTTGTAAAAGATGAGAAGTGTTGAATAGCTGGTTTTACGTTTTAGGATTTTAATTGTTGTGTTTTGACGACGTAAAAACTGGAAACATTTTTCATCTATTCTCATTGAAGTATAATGTCATAGAACAGACATCTCCTTTCGAAATCGAACGAATCCATTGAAGATTGAAGCCACGTGGCGCCAATGCATTGGGACATACATGGTGTTCGCGGTGTCTGTTCTATACGCTAGTAATAATACTTCAATGTCTATTCTTCATTATTTTAGACGAGTCTTATTTGCTACACATAATCTTGGCACTACTTTTTATTAAAACATACGTTTTGCAGTAAGATCCTAACCAAGTTTTAAGGAGTCTACCCACTATACCACACCATACAATGACCGTATTGACCATTATTCTTTGTATTGAAAAGTATGACACTATTCCCTACTAGACCGTTCCATCACCATTCTGTATCATGCATGGAGCGTCAAAAATGAAGAAAATAGAATGCAGTCGATCCGTTTCAGTACGCAAAGCATATCGTGTTGCCTTCTGTAACCTGATGATACATTTATATCACAGTCATAGTTATGGTACGCTTTGGTGTAGGCTCCTATAAAAGTCGTTAATATATGGTTAAATGGTTAAGCAAGCTGCTATGTAACTATGTAAAGGGATTGTAAAGCCGATAATTACGGGATATTCAAGGATCTTGAAAGGATGGAATGTCTAAGGGTTCAACAGATTATGGAATTGGTTTTCGTGAAATATTTAACATTATTCATCAATCATAACCAAGTTATGTTGTGGAAGTATATTGGTGTAAATTATTTCCGTACATTTACAAATACCATGTAACTCTCTATGAGGGGTATGATTCCGTCAGGTAAGTATGTAGAGAGGTTTTCCGTTTCCATTTTTAACCCCCGACGAAAAAAGAGGTGTACCTATATTAAGTTTGACATGTCTGTGTATCTGTGTAAATTTATGTCTGTGTCTGTGGCTTTGTAGCTCCTAAACGGATGAACCAATTTTGATCTAGTTTTTTTTTATGAAAGGTGACTTAGTCGAGTGTTCTTACTTAAATCTTGTAAGTTATCCCTTTATTGATACAGTTATACAATTTCATCTATGTATAATAAATCCCCTTGAATTACTTTGAGATCCAAAATTTAACGTTTTCAAAATTTTGAGTACAGTATTTTAAGAGATGCGGAGATAGGCTTGGTATATTTTAGATTTATTTACATATAACATTTTTTAACAATGATTTTTTTGTCATTCATGCCCCTTGTTTTGAGACCCGAGATAAGCAGTGAAATAGTTACCTACGGGTTGTGATACTAACGTTGATTACGATAAAACACCTTATTTATAACCGCCACAGTCTTAAAACTAAAATTCATACTTGCTTCTTATTTCACACAGTACATTTCAGGCAAAGAGAATTAAAATACACACAAAGAATAAGTACGACGCTGAGCCTTCTTCTACGTAATAACGGTTTAAGAATGTGTCTTAGAAAATAGGTTTTGAGGTCTGACTGCATTTTCTCCGCGCCTTTTATAACAGTCTTCGTGAAGGACAGCTTTATTTACATCACTATATTTACAGTCTTTCTTTCTTTCTGTATTATGTGCAGTAAGTAAAACTGTTTTGTGTAAAAAACACGTTAAGTGAATTTATTGATGAGTAGAAATTATTTAAATCACTTAAGCAGGCAAACGAGCAGACGGGTCTCTTGATGGTAAGTGATCACCGCGGCCCATGGACATTAGCAACACTAGGAGCGTCACCAATGCATTGCCGGCCACGAAGAAAACAATAGACCCGCTTCTTGAAGGACCCCATGTCATAGCTTAGTGGGAACACCGATGCAGGAAGTCTTGATAGACTTTGAATTACTTGATAGACTTTGAATAAGTCTATCTTTTGTTCTTTTCTCTTAATTGGCTAGCATCGCTGATGTTCATGGGTGACAACTTGTGATTACTAAAGATAAGTGTGGGATTCGAAATCAATACCCATTGTGAGAGACAAATATTCAAAACATTACGCCATCATAATAATAATAATAAATAAAATCCTATTACCCTGAAGATGTCATGTGCTAATATTTTCTGCTTTGTCCTTGTTAGGAATCCCGGGTCTGAATAAATATTTGAACGTTGGAAAATTATTTGTTTAGCGCTCGTCCACGCCCGGACGTACCCACCGACGCGACGGTTGAATCCGATTTCATAGTAGTACTTGTATTTATTTGTATGTTGAACTGCGAAATGGCACACATTCTGTTTTATAACTGTAATCTATACTAATAATAAAGAGGAAAGATTTGATTGTTTGCGTTGAATAGGCTCCGAAACTACTGAACCGATTTGAAAAATTCTTACACTGTTGGAAAGCTACACTATCCCCGAGTAACATAGACTATTATATATTTTCAAAAAAATTGGGGATCCTTAATAAAACTCCAATAATGTAACCCAAGGTGTAAAAAATAAAGAAAACCGGAGCAAAGCGAGGGCGGTTACTCGTTGTTTATATTCATAAGCGAGGATCGTGCATGACTTGTTTAGACCAGTACCCTAATTCACGTAACTTTAAGACGCATCGATTAAGTTGCAGTGACGCTGCAATCAAGTTGGAGTGACGCTACAATCAAGTTGAAGTTTGGCGTCTAAACCGTATTGTCATAATTTTTTGACTGCGCGTCAACTGCACGCCAACTGCACGCAAACTGCATGTGAACTTCACTTCTCCTGCACGCATCCTGCGCGCCTGTCAAACTTTATGAGACTTCAAACTTCAAAAGTTTATGAGAATACCAATCAAACTGCGATCGGGAACACGCTATCTTGACGCGCATTATCAGAATACCTTTTTGTGACGTGAGCGCGCTTGAGACGCGCTCGCGTGACGTGAGCGTGTTTGACAGCGCAAGAGAATACGGAAAGTGTCATTTTGATCGGAACGTCGCTGCAACTGCACTGCAATCGAACTTCTTAAGTTACGTGAATTACCCTGCAGGGATGTTAAGAAGCTCCATAATTGTATTTTTTATGGAAATATCCAGCAAACGTGCTGATGATCCACCTGATGGTAAGTGGCTATCGTCGCCCATGGACATCAGCAATATCAAAGGCATCACTGATGCGTTGCCGGCCAAGAAAGAGAGAAGAAAAAGAAAGAAAGAACTGGTTTTGGCTCGGTCCAGTTGACCGATACATAAGCTGCGCTGGTCACTTGCATTATTTGTTTATTTATTTTATTTAATTTTTGCAACACTTTAAACTAGGGTATTCAAGGGCAAAAACTTAATTCCTAATGGCATTCACTACCAGTCAGCCCTGGGTGCTGGTGAAAAATTTAAAGTAGGCGCAAATTGTCGTTATAAACGATAAAATACACTAATTTTAATAAATACTAAAAATTTCTTATCCTACATATAATAATGAATATAAAATAATACATACCCATTATATAATATTATACATAATAAATACATAACATATTATACATATAATCTAATATATAAATACATATACGTGTAGGTACATAAAGGAGTAATGCCATTACAGTTTGTTTCAACCCGTGGTAGGTAACTTCCGATAATGTTCCTGAAGTAGTCTTCTAAATGTCATTTTGGTTGGAGCTTGTTTGATAGTATTTGGCAGGGCGTTCCAAAGCTGCATAGCCTGAACTGTAAAGGAGTAATGGAAAAAATCACTTTTATTCTCTTTTTTATATATATTTTTTATATTTTAGTGTCAAAAATTACATAAAGAACCTACTAACTGTAACCGAAATTATCCAGAACTAACGGATAATCCGAAATAATTTCAAATCCATAACCGTATCCGAATCCGAAATGATATAATTGCTATTTCCGTATCCGTCCGGATACGTCTGGACCCGTAACATCCCTGATTTAGATGTAATAAGAAATTGCTATAACACATAACTAATATTTGTTTATGAATTCATAGGTCGCTGGTACAATCCAGCAAAAAAGCTTAGTATTTATAGATCTCTTAAAAAATATCAACAGCGTGATTCATAATAAATATACAATGAGATCTATTGATAGATTTCTGAACTATGGTGCTTTCATTGAACAGGAGGTTGCTATTATTTACTACAATATCGCCGCATTGACCTACAAACCGAATATTTTCTGACAACAAAAGATTTATCTCAATAAGTAGATATTAAAAATAAGAAAATGTGCAAAATAGGGCTTAGTTTCTAATAATAAATGTCTAAAAATAATACATAGAATGATGAATAATTGCAGGCTGTTTGTTATATTAGATATCCCACCAAAACATAAATATAAAAAAGGAGAGCCAAGTTCAATACAAAAATTATGCTTGGCTGTGGGCTTCGCCGCAAAAAGGAATGGAGATCTAAATGAGTGCCAAGTTCTATGCAAAATCGAAATATGTATTTAAAGGAACAAAAAACATTATGAACAACTGTATTTCTTTGCTTTATTGGATACCTATAACAATTGCTGTTATTAAAAAATGTGAGATCTTAAAGTAGGTTAGATTTGACATGGCATCAAATTGATATTGATATCAAATGAAATTCTGGCGTGAGCAGGCACGTATGATAACTTTTATGTAACACTTGTCGCTTTTCGATTTTAACTTTTAACTTGTAATTCGAATGTTTATGTTTTTTGTTCATTACGTGTGGTGACATGGTGCCAGAATATTTTTTTGAATTTGTGAGTACGCTATTAGATGTCACAATTACCACAGAACAAAACATAGTTTGTTTTATGTACACTGAAAATTATTTTATCATTATTAAAATAAACGTTGCTATGATCTTAATATTAAGGACGTAATGTATTGTAAAATCAATTGTCACACTAACAAGCTTGTCTCAGTTCAGGAAACATAAGGTAAACGCGCCTATTACCGCCAGTTTAAGCCGACTTTGTATGAACTTCAGAAAATTAGATATATGCTGTTATGCTAGAAAAGGTGTTTTAATTTATTCTGTAACATGATTAAATATCCTATGATATTCAGTACGTAAATTCAGTATTAAATCACACAATATTTAATAAATAATAATTGAATCTAAAATAGCGATTGCTTCTATTACCGACGCATGGATGATGTTTGTTTCTAATACCGTTTTTTATGTTTCTATTACCGACCACTAAACTAGTATAAAATTAAAAAGCTGCCTGCCATCAAAAAAGATATCATGATATTATACCTTTTTGAAATCCTTATGCTGAGCTCTTTAGTTTGATACCCATATTGCATTATTCGATTTATTTTAATTTTTTGATACTTCAAACAGTGACATCTCACAGCCACCATTTTTTAATGACACTTATTTAAGAATACTTGGGTTATCAAAACGAATCTAACGATATCTTGATTGTATTATTTGGTCCAGCCGTTTGGACGTTACGAAGTAATAAAAAATATTACAGACATACATAATATACTTAGATGATCACTTCGGTAATCGGTGGATAGGGCGAGGAGGACCTGTGCCATGGCCGGCGCGCTCCCCGGACCTCACACCGATGGATTTCTATTTGTGGGGGGAGATTAAAAGTGTTGTGTATGCTACGGAGTATTCAAACAGAGATGAATTAAAATTAAGAATAGTGACTGCTTTTGATAAAGTTCGAAGTGAAGTGTTCTTGTGCTAAACCGCGTAAAGGACAATTTGTGCAAACGTGCTGAACTCTGCATCACTCGAGAAGGTGAGCATTTTGGACATCTGTTAAAGCTTATGTAAATAATAAAATCAATACGTAAAACTTCAATCATTGTAAATAAACCCCAATTTAATCATTGTAAATAGGTATGATTCCCCCGTGTGGTGCCGGGTCCACTTTGTAGAAAAGCACCACTCCTACTTCTTCCTGGAATGTCATAAAAGGCGACTAATAGGATATTCCAGGAGACGGGCAGCAGTGTCTCCCTGCGGACTAAGAACATCTACTGCGGTCACCAACACGGACTGGCCAAGCGTGGTGACTACCGGATACAACCCCCTTATGATAGCCACAACCAAGCCTCGGCCCAAAGTCCCCGGCAGCCCCGCTATTCCTAGTTACGGTAGCGGCTATGGTAACGGCTGGGCAGGTGTTAAGAATCGCCGGCAGAGATCGGGCTACCAATCTCAAAAACGACTTCTGCACCTGGCAACATATAACACCAAGACACTGAGGACCGACGAAAAGGTGAAAGAGCTGGAAGAAGAGATAGACAAGTTAAACTGGAGTATTGTGGGTTTATCTGAAGTCCGAAGAGAGGGGGAGGACACGATAATACTCAAATCCGGAAACTTGTTCTATCACTGGGAGGGCGAACATCTGTCCCAAGGTGGTGTCGGGTTTCTCGTTCACAAGTCCCTCGTCAACAACATTGTGCAAGTTGGGAGCGTGTCGTCCAGGGTAGCGTACCTTACAGTCAGAATATCCAAACGGTATTCGTTGAAGGTTGTACAGGTATATGCGCCGACTTCAACACATCCTGACAATGAGGTTGAGGTTATGTATGAGGACATAAGCAGAGCCATATATACCTCTAAAGCTCGTTTCAATGTTGTGATGGGGGACTTCAAACGCGAGACTGGGCATGCAAAGCGGCGCCGAGATGAAAGTGGGTCCCTACGGTCCTACACATTGGACGACGGAACCACCGAGGACACTTGCTGGCTAACTTTTTGGAGAAGGAAGGTCTCTTCATGATGAACTCCTTCTTCAGAAAGAAGCCGCAACGCAAGTGGACTTGGATTAGTCCTGATAGTTCCAAGAAAAGCGAGATAGACTTCATTCTAGCAGACAAACGGCACATATTTAATGATGTCTCTGTGATCAGCAGGTTTAAAACCGGAAGCGATCACCAACTTGTAAGAGGCACATTAAATATCGACCTGAAGCTGGAACGGTCACGCCTGATGAAGTCTACGCTTCGCCCAACACCTATCTAAATCCAGGGATCCGAAAACTTTCAACTAGAGCTGCAAAACCGTTTTGCATACCGAGAATCGTGCACGTCAGTGGACGAGTATAACACCAGGATGGTAACAACTGTCCACGAGGTAGAGTCGAAGTATTTCAAGACACACCCTAGTAGTAGATCTCAGGGTCTCTCAGAACAAACTCTCGGTCTTATGAGGGATCGAAGAGAACTATGTGTGCAGTCTCCAACCTCTATGAGGGAATACCGACGGCTCAATGAACAGATCTCCAAGTGCAGGCGACGCGATTTGCGAAAACACAACGCAAATCGTGTAAAAAGCACTATTGAGCGAAACCAGGGCTCAAAAGTGTTCGCCAGGGATCTGTCTATTGGGCAAAGTCAGCTTACGAGGTTGAAGACCGAGTCCGGCACCATGGTGTCGTCGAAACCCGAAGTTCTGAGGGAGACTGAGAGATACTATGGGCGGTTGTATGCCTCATCTCAAGCTCCACCTCCTCGCGAGGAGAGCGACAAGCGAGCTAAGCCTGACACTACACCGAAGATATCCTGGTCGTCAGCCAGTATGAGATTAGAAAGGCTCTCAAACAGCTTAAAAACAACAAGGCACCGGGAGATGATGGAATCACAACCGAGCTTCTGAGAGCTGGAGGGAAACCCTTTCTAGTGGCGCTCCAAAAACTGTTCGATTCCGTCATCAACCGGAACTACCCCGGAAGCGTGGAGCAGAAGTGTGGTGACGCTGTTCTTCAAGAAGGGCGATAATGCCCTTTTGAAGAACTACAGGCCCATTGCACTTCTGAGCCACGTTTATAAGCTGTTTTCGAGGGTCCTCACAAATCGCATTGCACGCAGGCTTGACGACTTCCAGCCTCCCGAACAAGCAGGATTCCGAAAAGGCTACAGCACCATAGACCATATACACACACTGCGGCAGATTATACAAAAGACCGAGGAGTATAATTTGCCGTTATGTGTTGCCTATGTGGACTATGAGAAAGCCTTTCATTCTATTGAGTACCTGAGCGGTACTAAATTCTCTCCAGCGGTGCCGGATCGACTACTGGTATATCGAGGTGTTGAAATGTTTGTACTCATCTGCCACCATGTCCGTCAGAGTACACGACACAGCAACGAGCCCCATCCAATTGCAGAGAGGTGTGAGACAAGGGGATGTCATTTCCCCAAAACTGTTCACCGCTGCATTGGAAGACGTGTTCAAGCTGATGGAGTGGAAACGACGTGGCATTAACATCAACGGCGAATACATCACACACCTGCGATATGCCGACGATATAGTCATCCTGGCAGGTTCCCTGGAAGAACTTGGTACAATGCTTGGGAACTTGAACAGCGCCTCACAATGGGTGGACCTTAGGATGAACATGGACAAGACGAAAATCATGTCGAATGTCCATGTCACACCCGTACCGGTTGTTGTTGATGGCGCTGCTCTCGAAGTTGTGGACAATACAATACCTAGGACAAGTGATCCAGATGGGTAAGTCCAACTTCGAGAAAGAAGTCACTCGTAGAATCCAACTCGGATGGGCTGCGTTTGGGAAACTGCGTCATATCTTGTCGTCCAAAACACTACCTCAGTGCCTGAAGTCGAAGGTATTCGAGCATTGTGTGTTGCCAGTGATGACATACGGATCCGAGACATGGTGCTTTACTATTGGCCTAATCCACAAGCGCAAAGTAGCGCAGCGGGCTATGGAGAGGGCTACGGTATTTCTCTACGTGATCGCATCAGAAATGAGCAGATCCGTAGACGAACAAGGGTAACCGACATAGCTCAAAGAATTAGCCAGCTGAAGTGGCAATGGGCTGGCCACATAGTGCGAAGGACCGATTACAATAAGAGAGTTTTATAAATAAGACCGTATGGGTCGGTAATAGAATTAAGTATGAAGATTACTTTATTCTATTAGCGACAGCAAAAATAAACAATAACTGGCTAAAATTTCTACTTTAATGCAAACGTGTTTTGATGGATGTCATTGCTATGATTATTTTTCGGTATCAAAAAGTTTCTTAGTTTTGATATGAGATATTATTTAAAATACATTGCCATACATTACTAAAAATTATTGCTTACGTCGAATCTTGTTTAAAAGAAAATCTATGAGACAAAATGTATGGCGTTAATTGATCAAATTATGTAATATACTCTTAAGAATCAAACAAGTTAAAAGAAACATCGAAAATATCGTATTAAAAGAAATAAAATCTAAAATACTAACTGATGTAAAACATCTAACAACGCCATGAGGCGGTATTAGAAGCAACTTATGAATATTATGTTTCTATTACCGCTTTAAGGTAAAATTCGAATTAAACCACAAAAAATAGTCAGAACGGTAATATTAGATGTGAATCTAGAAAACCAATATATTATTTATTATATTTACACATTTGCCTGCAGGTATACACATTTTATTTAAGTTAATTTATCTTAAGTAATAATTATGTTTACTTACGTTGCCGGGAGCGCAACACTATGAGACGGGCGTCCGTTGCGGGCGCGTCTCAGTTATTATTGAATTATTCTGTTTGCTGATTATTTACGCACACAAACTTTATTATTTTTGTTTCTCAATATACATACCTAAAATATTTTTAGGCTACAACTTTCATGAAATGTATAGTATGCCTTAAAATAGTGATTAAAAAAACTGTCGGTATTGGATGCAGATTTTGGGGTGGCGTTATTGGGCGCGTTTACGTTAATCCCTCAGTTTCTAACAGTAAGCCAGTATCGTGTTATGCAATAAGGACTTGGAAACTTTGCTCTTTCCATAATGTTGATAATCTATACTAATATTATAAAGAGGAAAGATTTGATTGTTTGCATTGAATAGGCTCCGAAACAACCAAACCGATCTGAAAAATTCTTTCACTGTTGGGAAACTACACTATCCCCGGGTGACATAGGCTATATTATAATATTTTTTTACTACGAGTATTTTCTCCGAAGCGAAGCGAGGGCGATTTCCTAGTAATATATAAACCAGAAGCCTCTCTCATTTTTGGCCTACATTTTTAACAGACTTAAAAAAGGAGGAGGTATTGAATTCGACTGTTTTTATGCCTTATTCATTGCCACCTTTCGGATTTATTTATTTAACACTAGGAAATCGCCCTCGCTTCGCTTCGGGAAAAATAGTAAAAATATATATACCTGATATAGCCTAGTATGTCACTCTTGGATAGTGTAGCTTCCCAACAGTGAAAGAATTTTTCAAATCGGTTTGGTAGTTTCGGAGCCTATTCAATGCAAACAAACAATAAAATCTTTCCTCTTTACAATAAAATTTAGTATAGATTACAGATTTAGGTATTAGACAATATTCAACCTAATACCAGCGTACTTCTCAAGATAGATCAAACAGGCTGAAACTAATACGGTTACGCCAAATAATTCTATATACCTATTATAATTCTATTTGACCTACTAAGTCACGTATCAATTCTCCACAGCTCATTTACTATCTCGCCTACTCTTTCCATGAATAATATAAGAGCCAGCAGTGTAACATAGGCTGATAAACTTTTCCTGTATAGTAGTATACAAAGATTACGTCATAATAATATTATTATTTCAACTCAATCGAACGCCGGTAATGCTGGCCATATACGATCAAGTATACTTGTCAAGTTTGCAGCGGACTTGGCGCGGCATCCAGTAAACTTGACGGTATATGGCGTATCAAATCAAACTGCAAACTTGACAAGTAAACTTCATCGTGTATGGACAGCTTAACTGAGTCTTTAACTTGCTAGATTTGATTACATACCAACAACGGTACAGACGAAAAACAAAAAATAAACAGACAAAACTTTTATAATAGTTTCAATAGCGTGTCAGGCGATGCACGGTGTAATGTCCCGTAGGTGTTAGTTGTTACGCTATAAAATGGTAGTGAACTCATTATGCCTACATACTACACAAAGGTACAATATACTTGTTATTTCGAAGTCGAAAGTTCCATATATTTTCTTGAGTGTAACAAACTTTACCATCAAAATTTCGAACTATAAAACTATCAAAGTGTCACTAACCTGTGTTACTAAATATATTTATTTTATTAAAAATAAAATAGGGTGTAAAAATATCTGATTTAAAGTAAAGCAATACATTCATTTTGTTAACAAATTAGTCAAAGTCAGCAAAATGTGAGCTATTATTTATAAAATATACCGTTGGAAATAAAATGGGGTGTAAAATATCAGCTAGAAAATTTATGCGAAACACGAAACTAAGCACGCACAGTATTTTACGTCATCAGACAATTTTCATTTAGATTAAACGAAAACATTTACACGATTTAGGAGCTTTAACCAAAGTAAACAAAAGTATCATGGAAAATTTTTGTTACAGGCAAAAATGTTATCATGATCACGCACCAATAATTATAATTATTGTCTTATTATTGTTGATCATCATCGCAACCACAGAACATCTAATAACTAGTTAGAAGGGGCATAGCACGTAATTTGTATGGGAACCGCTGTCGCCGTTTCAATAAACACTACTAACGAAAATGAACAAATACGCACGAGGATTGTTATGTGTGCATGAAGTAGGCGTGACTCTGTAGCTAGGGATTGATTGTCGATAAATTTTTATCGGTATTTATTTTCGCAAGGTATACTTATTCATTATATACTTTTATACTTTTTGATTGAAATTACTTACTCCGTCGACAGACTCATATTTCATCATGGCCTCCGAAACAAAGTTTTTTCCAATTACCGCATATGAAGGCATTTTTACGTAATTAAGTCGCAGTATTTTGCAGTACTTTTCTCCGTTGGAGTTTGCGAGTCACTAAACAGCGCAATCGCGTGTTTTTGTGCGATGTGCGCATTTGATCACAGTATTGGCGCGCCTACCTTGCCCACAATTCCTTTCTAACTAATTATTAGATGTTCTGTGATCGCAACCCTATCAGTCGATTTGCACCCAACGAACCATAATCCACCATTAAGGCCTATATTCATAATAGCTGATCTCAGCTCAAGATCGCAATCTCAGATCATACAAATATCATTTTTACATATTATGCTCTTACTATGTCAGCATTTCATACTGAATCTTGGGATCACAGAGATCTTAAGACTGGTTTATTGATACGGGTCTAAGTGCGGATTGACAAACTTTACACTGACATTATCTGTCTAAAGACAGATATTATTAAAGTACAAATCATCCCAGAAATACGTCACAGTCCAGTACACTCTTAAAGATTACTTTTATATGGTATGTGTGCATGAATGCAAAAAATTAAACAAGTTGCGATAGCCTTTGATAACCTGACGTTTATCGCGTCACATTAACCTACAGTTATTTACATTTTCGATCTACTTAAGTCAGATAACCAACACAAATCGTATCATCAATATACAAGGTATCTATCACCGTTTCACAGTGCCAAGCTTCTACAATACAAACTTTATAAATTCAGTACACACTATGTTTACGACGTTATATGCAAATCCAGTTAGACGCAAGCGATGTCAAAGACACAACTTAGTTACTACGCTGTGCTGTTGTCGCGTTGTGCAACGAATTGCTTTCATACAATAAGGAATTAAATTTTGCGGGAAGGACGAAGTTTTCTCTAAACCTACACATGCTATATTATTTTAGAATTTATGTAAGCGAGTGGTGTCTCAGTGGTCGCCATTTGACCGTTATTGCGTTGAAAGTTTAGGAAAAACATAATGAATTAGCGTGTTTTGAATATTTTTTTCCCTTACACTTATTTTTCTTACATCATTGCGAAAAACTACCGCACAACTTTCATGTTGCACGCATCGTCTGGAATAACATGTATAGTACTTTAGGTACTTGTTATCCCGGAAAACGAGGATTTAGCCGAGAGAAGAGTGCTGGTAACTCATAAAATTATTCGAGTTTGATTACAATGTTAACTATAATACATGAGTTTGTGTGGTACATTCGTTGGTAGTCACAGAGTTAATTGATGTTAAAATTACATGTATGTTAAAAATACAGACAAAATACAGAAATAAGTGACTATCCGCGAACCGTTTCCACAAATATCCAGTTTAATTATGTACCATTATTGTCTTCTGTGGTTTAATCTAAGTGCGACTTTGAATATGATAAAAAGCAATTTAGTTTACACGTATCATGTGAAATTGCATTTCCTATAACATAGAATGCGGTCAGGTCATTTGCTTTGATAGGACACTCCATACAGCGAGGCTTCATGCGGTTTGCGTGTTGAACTTTGTCTTTGCAAGGCTTTGTTATGTGAACTCCGTGAAATACATGCTAACCGAAGGATAAAATTGAACGTTTGTTAAACTATTGTATTAAAGATATTATTGTAATTTTCGCAGAAAATATACAATGCTGCGGGTCCATTATGAACTTTTATAAAACCATTCCAGGCAAAACATTTCTCGGTCTTAAAACGACGTATGATTGGCTAAAAAGTGTCACGTAACCGCTTTCGTAAGACTTTGACGTATACACTGGAACTTGGCTGGAATTAAGAGTTTATAATAGACCGCCAGGTGAGTCACATAACTTACACCCGAGGTATTCTGATATACAATTCGAGTTATTATGTTTGTTTCAAAAGTTTATAGTAAAATATTTTCTTTTTCCAGTAAATAACTATCCTTATTAACTGTATAGGTTAATAAATTGTACAGTAAACTTATCCAGAACTTGTGATGATAAAACTAAACTAACAATAGTATAAAGTTTTTCTCCCACCAAACATAATACTGTTAAAACTATACAAGTCCTTAATTTGATCATTGTTTATGTGTTGATATAATATGTGATAAGTGTTAGCCTGTACGGGGGTGACATGGTCACATTGTGACAAAACCCCTTTTAATAAATAAAGATTTAAATAAAAAAAACCAAACATGTGGAATGTGATTAAACATGTTATATGTCGTGAAATCATGTTATATGACGTAACAACTGTCCCGTGCGGTTGGCGTGAGTTTGTGTTCAGAGGTTTGTCTTGTGACGCCGCGACGGGAAATTTGAAGCTTTGTTCGAAAACACAATGAGAAATTTACGCTCAGATAAATTAGTAGCATGAAATTTGGTGAAGTAAACTAATTTTAGTTATTGTAAAATCCACAACTGCTTGAATTAAATGTATAAGCTCAAGAGTGAACCTATTATACTTACGGTCCGTATTATTTAAGATCCGTACTGAACTACTGAGTTATGTTTACCATGCTAGACTACTTTTCGAAGGGCCTTGGATTCGATTTTGGGATGCAGAAATCTGCTCACTTTGGCTAACTTTATACAAAAAGACGTGTGGCACTCGGAGACTGCCGCGGTAAAGCTATTTTACAAGTATTAATATTAGGATTAATACTTGTAAAAACATCATCTATGTTCTATTACGAGAACTATTACGATATGTGTGTTAGGTTATTTTTCGATAAGGATTTCTGAGATTCAGTCTCCACGCTCAAGGCCCGCGATAGAAGCTATGCAATAGCTTAAAAATTGTGAAGACGAAAGAACAAAAACAACATTTGAGTATTTCTCGTATACACTCAAACACAAACAAAAACTGATAATTATGTGAAAACCCGCTCCCGTCAATGAACAAATACACTAACAACCGCTCTCCAAAGAAATAGAAAGCACATGCCATGTTATTTTATTAGGAACAAGACTGAGCAGTTTTTTGTAAATACTTCAGAGCTGTGAAATTCTATATAAACAAGTATAAAGTTTTATGCCTCCGAGTTGAAGCTTCCGTATAACAGATGAGTCACTATACGTCCACTTTAGATAAGCCATATCCAAAGAACACAAAAGCCATGACATGCAATATAAACGGTAAAGGTCATCTCGATTCTCGCTATTCGAATAACTTCAATGCAATATTGAGCGCTATTAATATAAAGGGAATTTGTGATGTCAGCTAAGAATGTAATAAAATAAATACAGGTAAGGTAAAATGTGGGGTAAAAGTTTCTGAACTATTTTTTGGGTAGTAATTTAAAGCTATTCATTATTATTCTTTCAGTGACACATTATTTCTAATGATATTATAACCATGTTGATAATTGTTACGATTAATATCGTAACAATGACGAAATAGAAATTGACAAACATGACGTCATTAAATTAAACTTGTAACTAAATTGTCGTCACGACCCAGAGGATTAAAATGTGAAGATATAGTACAATGCACGGAGAAAAAGTTGAAAGCTACATTTTATACAAATATAATAATATGTCAGTATATAAATACATACCAATAATAAAAAAAACATGCTAAACTTTAGTTTTAGTACAAAACATCACTTACACTACGCCATCCTAATACTCATTCAGTAACTACAATTTATTCTACCATTATTCCGGAGTACTGTTCTGATGAGAACTGGCAAAAACTCACTTGTGACGAGATGAGTCGGGCGGGTTTGTGCCAATTTTGTTTTTATGCTATTAGCAGTTTCAGTTATAAAACAGGTCACTGTCCCGGATATCCGCAGTTTTTAGTTTGAATAGGATACGAAATTTTGTAATTAACTGGGAAGGGATATTTTTGTGATAAAATTAAAAAGCAAAAGATTTAATATCCTACGAATAAAAAGATTTAATTCATAGCCCAGCGGCTTGTGTGAAGCGCTTATAGCCCAGCGGTTTGTGTCGATTCTAAGTGATCGACAAAGTTAAGCAACAGCGGGCGCGGTCGGTAGTTGGATGGGTGACTGCTAGTGGCAAAAAAATCTTAAGCCTTTCCGTGCTTCGGTGGGCACGTAAAACCGTCAGTCTCGGTTATTATCATAAGATAATAGTCGTTAAGCCATGTCGGAGGCCGTCGGGCGGTTTGAAAACGTCCGACACATGGGTTTACCACTAACCCCTCCACCAATCCGCACTGGAGTAGCGTGGTGGAGTATGCTCTAGGCCTCCTCAAGAGGAGAGACCCCTGCCCAGTAGTGGGCCATTAATGGGTTGAACCACAAAAAGATTTAATATCCTACGAATATAAATGTGAAATTTTATATGGATGTTTAATACTTTTTCATGTTTAATTATTTTGAAAAACACGAGCAAAGTCGTGGGTAGATAACTACAGTTAAATAAGAAAAAATTCTTAACGAGAATTCTCTCATAATAGAATGATTATGGTTAAACAAAGTAAGACTCATTATTCTATAAAAGCAACAACCCGTAACTGTCCCACTGCTGGGCTCGGGGTCTCCTCTCACAATGTGAGGGGTACAGGCCATAGTCTACCACGCTGGCCAAGTGCGGATTGGTGACTTCACACACCTTTAACAACTTTATAAAGAACTATCCAGTGGATAGGTTTCCTCACGATGTTTTCCTTCACCGAAGCAAGTGATATTTAGCACACACATAATAATTGAAAATTAGAGGTGCGTGCCAGGATTTGAACTCGGGTTTCTGTATTCGGGAGACCAACGTTCTAACCACTAGGCTGCCACTGCTGTACATTATTCTATAATGTTCTTGCTTCAATGTTCTGAACTTAGACAATGCGGCGACCGCCCTTAAATGACACACGACCCAAGCCGACATAATGGGAAAGGTGTGGCAATGAAAAGGTCATGCACCGAACTATAGTTTATATCAGTACATACTCGTAAATTATTAAGTATATTTATAAGTTACGGAGGTTCAAGTGTGTGTCCGTTTTATCCGAATTATAGAACATTTACTTGTTATCTTTTGTTGATGTGAAGTTGGAACGTTTTGTGTCCGAATGTAGCACATTTAATGATCACAGTAATAGTTTTCTACATCAAAATTTGTATATAGACGAGCCTTATTAGATAAACAATCTTGGCATAACTTATTATTGAAATATTAATTTTAATTAGTTTTTTTAACAGTAAACAGAAGTTAGTTTTGGCATTAAATGATTAATTATTTATCTTTAAAATATTTTCATTTTTTAACCGACTTCAAAAAGAGGAGGTTCTCAATTTGACTGTATTTTTTTATGTTTGTTACTTCAGAACTTTCGATTGGGTGAACTGATTTTGATGATTCTTTTTAAATCAAAATTTGGTGCTTCTCATGTAGTCCCACTTTTTGAGCGAGATCTGACGAGTAGTTTCCCTAATTTTGAAGTCGGTTATTTTTTGTCAAGAATTATTTTTAGATTATAAATTACGATAAAAAAATGCTGTATGATAGTTTACCAAATAGGAAATAGTAAAAAAATGAGTATAACTAGTTACGTAAGCTCAACATTACGTTTCATATACAGGGTGTAAATGTACGCAGCGGGATACAAAACGTTCAGTCTTGTTTATCAAGAGTCGAGTGATCATAGTTATCTGCGACGGAAAGGACTGTAATCCTTCTGAGGTTAAAGACGTCCCTGGGTTCGGACGTGACCTTTATTATTACGTCACATTTCGTATACGACTAAAATATTATGTACATTATTTGTAGCAAATTTGTAGTTCCAGGATATTTCAAAAGATAAGGAAGTAAAGAAACAAATAGACAAGGAAATTGAGAAGAATAAAAGAGAAATAGAGAAGTCATAAAACGAATTCGTATACCACCAAGTGGAATAATAAATAAGAATAAGAGCAAAATAAAATAAATAGTAAGATTAAGAGCATATAATAGTAATTTATATATAAAAATAAATTATTTGATTTGATTTGAAATATTATCAGAAATACAATATTATTTTTAACTGGCTGTTCCCCACAGCTTCGCTTGCGAAAATTTATTTTCAATGCAGCTTGCATTGAATGACATACAATAATCAATCTTTAGAAAGCAGTCAAAGGATGGGATCTTTTCTGTTCTCAAAAACAACGCCATAATATTGTATAAGATATCGACCATTCATTAATTCATGACAAAAGTCAAAAACTCGAAAACGGTGACAGTTTTACTGAGTCAATTTTTCAAACACAATAGGTAATCGCCAAATTATCTTCCCTTTCAGATTTTCGTACTAATATTAAGATATACATAGAATGCGTATGCATAGAATTTGAATAAAAGTAGAACCGTTATTTTCAATTAAAAATTTTCAGCACTTTTCATCCCTCTTGCTTATGGAAAATATCAAACGATTTACACTCTGAATAACAATTCCAATAAAGTCTTTATGTTTCATAGTACTATGGCAAACAACGGTAAAAGACACAATGACGTTATCCATAGCATCGTAGGCATTTACGAGGCTGCAGGATGGTCGTTGTCAGCTATCAATGGACCGGTTGTTAAGCATTACGGTTGTAGCGAGCATCAATTAAGGCGGAGGCAATTTTCATTCATACAGCTATTGAATTGATAGTAAATGCGTTGCGTAATCGATCGCTATAGTAATGTTGGGTTCTATAGAGAGCTCGTTCGAAATTCTTTTTGTATTTAATGCGAATCACTTTATCATTTTATGCATGAATAGTCGTTTTGAGGGTTCCATACAGAAAATAAAGCATTAGTAGTATTATTTGGATGTCTGTTTATATGTCCGTGAGATCGACTATTGCACATGCTTTTTTTTTTGAATCAATAATTAACTTTTCCTTTTCGTTAGTAATAATAGTGATTGAAAGGATTATTTTCAAAAGGACAGGTTTACATAAAGACAGATTCGCATAATAACAAGTTGTTAAAATGTGGATTTTGATAGTATGGTCTTAATCACTAGCATCAAAACCATCACTGAAGCATTTTGGGTCAAACATGCGAGAGAACTACGACCGAGACACGTAAAACGACTCACGGGAACAAACCCAATCTAGAATAGATATGGGTGAATTTCCCAAGTGCATTTTTGAGACGGCGAGGTTGAAAATTAATGTGTGGAGGTAAACTACAATTATGCTTAATTTTATATAGGTAGTTTAAGTAGTGATCTACATGATAGTGAATTATTCAGAGGTATTTAATACATAGATTCTTAATAAAAAAAAATCTAAGACCTAAAATCTAATTCCGGTGTACTGTCCAAACTGCGTTTATTTACATATTTTATTAATTTAATTTTTTTTTGGTAAATAAATTTCATTGAAAGGGAATGTTTTTTAGAATTACATTAAATAACACAACTAATATATATTTATGGAGTAATTTAAGATTAAACAACAGCTCTTAAAACATCTTTTAAAAATGTCCTACAAAAAAAAGCAATACCGGTGGCGCATTTTGTATACTTCATTACTTGTTACTTCACGATTTGGAAGACACCTTACTGGCTCTACCCGCACCGTTCAGTTGTGCTCTTGCAAACTGCGTGTTAGGATGACCGACTGGTTGCGTAATTTTCCTGCCAAACACGTAAGTACTAACTGCGGTGGCGCAGGAATACAAAATCATTAAATTCCAATGTCATGTGTATTAGTAAAAGTACAAAGCAGATTATCTAGAAATTTTATGGAGGGTTCCATTAACGGTTTTCAGCTACAACTGTGAAATAAAAGTTAACCTGTGACTAAAAGTTTTCTTTAAAATTCAAGTTTTGTCTCTGATTCTAAGTCCGGTGGCGCAATCTCGGTGGCTCCGGTGGCAAATCAAAGCGTATAGGGAAGTATAGGCCATAGAAATACAAGCGTGTCTCCATCTATCCATCAGCCCTTGGAGGTCCACTGTTGGACATAGGCTTCCCCTAACTTATACCACTCTGACCGGTCCTGAGCCTTCTGAATCCAGCGGATGCCCGCTGTTTTCTTCAGGTCGGCAGTCCACCTGGTCGGGGGGCGTCCTATCATCCTATGCTCCTTTTTCCGAGACGTGGTGACTTCTTTCTCGAAGTTGGACTTACCCATCTGGATCACTTGTCCCAGGTAATTTTATTCGTCTAGAAATTCAAGAGCAGCGCCGTCAACAACAACCGATACGGGTGTGACATGGACATTCGACATGATTTAAGACCCACCCGTTGTGAGGCGCTGTTCAAGTCCCCCGAGCATTGTTCCAAGTTCTTCCAGGGAACCCGCCAGGATGACTATATCATCGGCATATCGTAGGTGTGTGATGTATTCGCCATTGATGTTAATGCCATGTTGTTTCCATTCAATCAGCTTGAACACGTCTACCAACACAGCGGTGAACAGTTTTGGGGATATGACATCCTTGTCTGACACTTATCTGCAGTTGGATGGGGTTCGTTGCTGTGTCGTGTACTCTGACGGACATGATGGCGGATGAGTACAAACACTTCAACACCTCGATATACCGGTAGTCGATCCGCCACCGCTGGAGTGAATCTAGTACCACCCAGATCTCGATAGAATCAAAGGCCTTCTCATAGTCCACATAGGCGATACATAACGGCAAGTTATAGTCCTCGGTCTTTTGTATAATCTGCCGCAATGTGTGTACGAGTATATGGTCTATGGTGCTGTAGCCTTTTCGGAATCCTGCTTGTTCGGGAGGCTGGAAGTCGTCAAGCCTGCGTGCAATGCGATTTGTGAGGACCCTCGAAAACAGCTTATAAACGTGGCTCAGAAGTGCAATGGGCCTGTCTAATTACCGCTAAAAGGAGTCCGTTCATCTAGACTCCTATTCTTCAAAATGTACATAATATCTTTAAAGTATTAAATGATCCTGCCTTTATGATTTCTCATGGGCATAAATCAATTTCGGTGGATCAAATTCTAATTCCAGTGGTCCTAATTTCGGTGGCATTTGATAGTGTAATTTGATAATATCTCCGGAACAAATAAATTTTTTTTCAATCTCTATTATATGACTAATTATCACTACTATTTACATATTATTTATGCCAAATAAAGTGTATTAGAAACATCAAGTTTAAATTTAATCAATTTCGGTGGCTTGAATTTTAATTCCGGTGGTCCTTTAATAATTTCAGTGGCATTTGATAATTTCAAATGGAAATATCTCATGAACTAATCATTTTTTTTCGATCTCTAGTATATGAGTAATTAGTACTACTCTTTATCTATTATTTAGGCCAAAAAAATTTATCAGAAACAGCAAATTTAAATTCGCCACTGTAATTAGGCAAAATTCGAGTTTGTTGAAATTCACCCATATGGATCTTTTACATATTTTTCATGTCTGGCAACCAACTCCGAGGTTCTTAGTTCGACATTGTAAGCAAACACAAGACTGTTATTCGGGATTTCTATGATACTTATCGCATTCTGTCTCTTTCTGATATCTAGCTCTTTCTCTATTCTTTCCTTTAGGTTAGTACGGATTATTGAACAACGATCAGTAACAAGAACAGTAACAAGCGGAGTTGGGATTTGACGTCGTTTGTCTTATTGGCGTCGCGGTGGCGTTAGTGGCTTTATACTAGGGTTATATGACCGCAAGAGGTATTAGGATAATTTAAAGTTAGTGTTAGGAATATGATTGAACATTATGTAGTGAGACGATGGGCAGTTAAAAAGACAGAGAATGTAAGATTACGAGACATCTCTTTCTTTATCAAGCGATACGATACTATTATTGTGAATATCCCACCAGCACGGATTTTTTAATTTTTTTAAATTAATAATTACAAACACATAATTTATTTATTTATTTATTTCTTTATGTACCATACAAAAAGTACAGAAACAAAGGCGGACTTAATGCTCAAAGCATTCTCTGCCAGTCAACCTTCGGACAGTAGCAAAACAACGATGGCGGTGTATTTGATAAAGGAAAAAAAAAAATTAAAGAAATTAACAAGTGCAATACATAATATACATAATATATAATATCAACATACATAACATAAAATATATATAATAATAACTATAAATATATTCATACATATGATATATATATATATATATACATAAATATTACAAAAAAAAATACATATATTATATTATAAAATAGTATAACCAATATATACATACCTAGATGACAAAATTCACTATACCCAGGCTTACCTATTATCTAAACCTACAAAGTGTGCCAGTAGCCTTTTCTTAAAACTATACTTAGTATAATTATATGTATACTACACACATATCCGAACAAAATGGTTCTAAATCTATGTACCTTATCGTTACCCGTTGACTTCTTATTTTTTTCGTATTAATAAAGTTTCAGCCATCTAGTACATTTTGACTATTGTCTGATCAACGTCCAAGTATAGCTTCACTTTATAGACCTCATCCAATGCCTAGTCACTTCTTTAAAAGCATTCGTCATTCAAACTTGACACATGAATACATCGCACTCTCATTTGTTGGAAAATCTCTGGCTATGGCTTCCCGCCCACGTCCGATAATCGGTGACCGATTTTTTGTAGGAGAAAAATAGAACGTACTGATAGCAATGGTGCAACGCACACGTCCTACAAAAAGTCGGTCAGAAATAAAACTGACTCACCGACAGTCGGTACAAAAATCGGTCACCGATTATCGGACGTGGGCGGGAAGCCTTAAGCTGTACATCTGGCCGGATAGACTTGGACCTGACAACTAGATGGCTTGAATTAGGTAAAGTTGCCGAATATCCACTGGGCGAATTGCATTGTAGAATTTATCCTTTGTTATGAATTAATGTTTTCATTAAGCTGGAGCGTGCTCATTTGCTTAAAATTACGTGTATAGCCTCTCCTCGTGATGTCTGGACAGTTATGTTTGCTGTATTATAATATTCGTACCTTACTGCTGTATTATAATACAGTACCTACCGTAATTATTAATTATTTTAAAAGGTTGTTTTATGAAACTAAAGTGATCAAATTAATTTATCCATACGAATGAAACCTCAAAACAAAACAAAACAAACTCCTCTGCGTGAAAAATGGGCCTTAATTATTCCCATAAATATTTACTTAAATACCTGACTGGAACGGGATACAGAGTCAGCATTAACACGCGAAACCAAAAGGTGAGTTATGAATTATGATTACAGTCCTTATGTACTTTATGTATATTGCGCAAAACTTCTTCAGTATTAATTCCTCCTCCTCCTCGCGTCGTTTCCTCAATGCTGAGGGTCGTGACCTCTGGTCTATGATGTGGCAATCATGTAAATTGGACAGATCTTAGTTTGTCCTTCCATATCGTGCGATCCGTAGCGATGTGCAGAGTACCAAGTACTCTGGGTACCAAGAGTGGTGCGGATCTGATCAGACCAACGTGTCGGGCTGCGACCGCGCGGTCTCTTCCCTTGGATCTTGCCAGTGACTATGAGTCTTTCCAGATAATCAGGATTTTTCCGTGCGATGTGTCCAAAGTATTCGAGGGTACGTCGAAGACAGGTAGATGACAGCCTACCTCAGTATTAATCATAATTCGATAAATAAGGTATTAGAAACGTCTTGATGGTGTAATAAATTATTTATTATGAGGCTTTCTAGAGGTCACAAAGTCACGAAAAAATAAACAAAGTGAAGGTTGGCTATCAAAATCAAAAGGATTAATTTCAATTGAATTGAATTGAATTGAACTGAAATATTACATTTCTCCAGGGAATTATTAATATTATCTTAATAAAATTACGTGTCACGTTGTTTGTCCGCGATGGATTCCTAAACTACTTAACCGATTTTAATCAAAGCACACCGTATGCAGTTTAATCCAACTTGAAAGATAGGATAGCTTACATATCAATTAAAGTCGCAATATTTTTTATGGTAGGCAATAGCTAATTATATTATATAATATTAACGCTTATACTAGTATGTAGTAAGACTACTTCATTCAACACACTCAAATTAAACTTGTCTAACACAGTTGAGTTACATCGAATCGAGCAACAAACGCCAAAACAAATGCCAGTGTTTACGGAGCAATAATTCTCAATGAGATTCCAACTTCTGAACCGTTTTGTAATCGAGCTCTCCACATGTCAGGCCAGTCACTCGGTTTAGCATTAAACAGACTAAAGGCGATCCCCAATTTTCGGCCCCGAACCATATGCTATATCTGTGCTAGAACATCGGACTAGACAAGAGTAAACTATATACCAAAAAATTCGTCTTATTTATAAGATAAACATATTTAAATCTTAGCTTCAGCTGCTCTTGCCAAATGAACAAAATAATGCAAAAAAGTTTTCACAGTATTTACCTCATTACATACGATTTTATAATCGATTGAATCGATTGATAATGATCGATTGATGGAACATAATAATATATTTTATGTATTATTTATTGATTATAATTATAATATTAATTTATTTTTTACATATTTTCGTATTCCATATAAATCAAAACTATGTAATATATTATAATTACCATTCAATCGTTACGCTAATTTTATTAAATTACATTTCGAATATTTTGACATCGATTAATCGATTGACAACAATGATGATGTAATCCCTAATAATGTCATTTTGGTAACCATAGTATTTATAAATAACACCACTGTATTGTCATATTTGTCATCGATCTTTCATCTTTCTACGCGTGTTCTTGTATATTTTTACTATCAAATATTTTCAGCGTATTTGGAGTCCTATTTACTATTGAAACTCATCGAAACGTACACAGTGATTTTAATTTTCTATTGTATTCGCTTTCGTACTTGTATTTTGGTGAATGTGTTTCGCAGTTTCGCTACAATTTCTTGCAAACCAATACTATATGAATATGGACTCCTTAATCGCCTGTTTTGTGACTGACAAAGGTTCAGAATAAGTCCTGAACACTGGATAACGTACCCTATACATCTTTAGAAGATCAGGAAGTTGCTGTGGCCATACTTACAATGAGTATATTATGGTATCTTGATTGGGCAAGGTACTAACGAAATATAACGCCTCCTGCACAACTACACGAAATATTAATATATTATAATGATAACTAATAAAATCTCTTGAAATATGCAATAGCTTTTATTATACAACCTTTTTATGACATTCGTTTTGGGTGAAAACCATTGAAGTAGTAGAATTATAATAGACACCCGCCAACGTAAGTGTAACATACATATTAAATAGCACTGTGACACGAGTATGACATAATCATAACCTATAATTAAGGTGATTCGTTCTAGGATTTCCTTAGTTGGCCATTGCTGGCAGCCGTGAAAATTGGAGAAATTGAACTTTTTGCAATAATCTAATTAACAGCCAATTTCCAGTCTTGTCTACTTAGGCCTGAGTTTCTATGGAAACTGGGGTTCTCCTTTGCAGCAGTTAACTAGATCTGTCTTTTCACTGTTGTATCGTTGCAACTGTTGTTTATGTCGGCCGTGTAAAACGGATAATTCCATAATAAAGTTAAGTGAATTATATGAAATCTATTATTTTAACGAGGGGTGTTGTATTATGTTTGAAGTGTATGTGTGTGTGTGTGTGTGTGTGTGTGTGTGTGTGAGTGAGTGAAATCGTGGCATCGTAGCAGTTTAGCTTCTAAATGAATGGAGATTATGATGTGGTTTTTTATCTAAAAGCTGACATTATTAAGATGGTTCTTAACCTTATTTGGAAGTAGCTAATCCAGCACATGTTGTTTTGCAATATGTTTAATATTTATATAACATAAAAAATATTACCAATCATAGTCAAATATAGCTTCTGTCACTCAGAACTAATGTAGTTTTATAATGGTGAAATAATTTTTTAAGTCAGTCCAATAGTATTTGAGTTTATCAAATTCCTCTTTTTAATATAAGTTTAGAAAACAAAACAAAACTATCGGGGTTGTTTTTAATTTTAAAATTTATATTTATCACTAGAAGAAAACAACAAAATTTCGTCAATATCTGTGTAGTATGTATGTATGTAACTTGTGTGAAAAGAATAAATACTACGTAACAACGAAGTTCAATCGAAAGCAGTGACAACATTTTCCAGCCAGATTATTGTATAGGTTGTAATAGTCCACTTTCTGTAATACTAACTCAAACAACACAATCCATAGACCTAGTTTTACAACATTACACCAACACGAAACTACACTAAATAGAGCACTATTAAAAATGAAAAACTGCGTATAAGCGCTTAGATGTTTTACAAACTGCTTCGCAAGGTTTTTACTATAAAGACCAAAAGACCTAAAAGCAGAAGTGACAACGGCACCGGACGGTGTGAAGAAGAAAATTGACTAAGTAAAACAAACGAGACCTAGATATTTATGTGTCAAGTGTCTCAACGACTGCTACTCAGCCTTGAGCTGAGATTGCACAGACCTCAGAATAAAGAAAAAGTATTTTGAGATGGAATCATAATATTTTTATATTCAAGACTAAATACGAGTGACTTTGTTTGCAAGAATCGGTTAATTCAAGTCAACAGGCGTTTGGTGAAGAAATTAAGTAACAGTTTTTTGTGATGACAAGTATTAGTATGTCTAGTTGAGAGGTTTTTTAACTGACTTTAAAATTCGACTGTATTTCTTTTATGTTCGTTACCTCAGAACTTTCGACTGGGTGAACCGATTTTGATGATTTTATTTTAATCGAAAGGCTCACCAAGGCTTGTCATGTAGTCCCACTTAAATTTTAACTCGATTTGACGAGTAGTTTTTGAGTTTTTTAATTTTGAAGTCGGTTATTTTTGTCAAGAATTATTTTAGTTATTATAACTTACTCCTCTCTAAAACACAATATTTGGTATCAGACCAAAAATACAATACCGGTTTGGAAAAGTAGAAATCACCCCAAAATGTTATTCACACACTTTGTGAAAGTTATTGCAATTCTATCTATTTATGCATAATGCTTCGGTAAATAGGTTAGTAGAAAAGAATACAAATTTAATAATGTGAGCTGTAATCGTCCATGTAAGCTATTGGGAAGTATTTCATGTTCACCGCACCAATTCAAACTTTAAACAACTCTATCTATCAGCACAAACTAACAGAAATATACCAGTTTCAGTTTCATCAAAACAAAGATAAGTAGATCATCAAGATGTTTAAAGAGACACTAAATACCACTTCAACATCGAAACTCTTAGGTTCATCTGGATAAAAATCCAATTTTCTATTGTTAACTCATCCTTGAGCTCTCAATGCAAGTGCTTTGCAAAGTCTAAATCTATCCGGTGTCAAGTGCCCTATCGAGAGACGGCCACTTTGCTACTGACGTTCAACTGGATAGAGCCGAGGCGTTTGGAGTAAGCAATACGCTAATAGCGTTTGATTTAGTAAAGTAATTAATTTGGTTTGTTTATGATAATAGTGTCTATAATATTTTATCTGAATTGCAAATTTTGTGTGAAAATACATGTTTATGTCAATAGTTGAAAATTAATTGTAAGCGGAAAGCCACCTGATGGGTAAAGGCACATTTATTTATTTATTTAATCTTTTTTGCAAGACCTAAAACAGGTTTATTACAAAGGGCGGACTTAATGCCTTGAGGCATTCTCTACCAGTCAACCCAGGGTGAATTAACAACAACATTCCAAAAAACAAATATCTTAGGCAAGTTTTTTCCAATGTGGATTTTGATCGATAAAAAAATGTTAGTCAGCTTATGTTATTAGCTAGTGATCGTTCCGCGCGTAGCCGCGCGGTCATATGTACCTAGCGTAAGTCGGGAACCTGCCTGGTGAACTATCACACTCTTGCTTGAGTCAGCTGCTAAACGATTCGTCGTATTCCGGTAAAGGGCTTGGGGGCCAGTTCTTTTTTTTCTTGGTTGGCAAAGCATCGGTGATGCCTGGTGTTGATTATGTCTATAGGCGATGATGTCCACATACATATGGTCAGGTGGATCGTCAGCTCAACTGTCGGTGAGTTATATAATATATAAGAAAACCAAATCAAATAAAACAAACAAATATTTACAGAAACAAAGACTCAGAGCTGTTTGTTAATGTTCGGGCAGTTATCACAACGATAGGGGTAAATTACGACGGAAAGAAACACATTTCTAAATTGGAATTGTAGTCAGGCTTTAACATATAATTTACATAAAAATACAACATTTTGTAATTTTATAATACTTTAAAGGGTTCGATAACTTACACTTACTTACTTACTTACTCTCTTTTTTTATGTCTTATGTTTACAATTTAGTGACTCTAATTGTGGGGGTGGACATTTGGTGTAAATTACAAATTAAAAACAATTTGGCCGTCACTCGTAACAAGCCTCATAGTCAGACAGTATCTTACAGACAGAAACTATTAAAAAATTATAACGTAATTCGTAACAGAAGAATGTTCTTGTTTTTTTTTGTTAACACAAATTATACACTACACAAAATGAGAACATAAAATTTATTTATGTTTTTAATAACATTAACTTTATACAATGCAATAAAATTAAATATAATTTGATGTATCTTCTAGGATTTACATCAATGTACTCGATTAAAAAGGAACAAAAAAGGTACGTATAATTGTTCTTGTAAATAATATTATATAATTCATATAATTTTACATGTTTGAGCCAACAGCTACACGTATCATCTCAAGCACGGAACTACTAATTTGCGGCACTTAATGATCACCCATTCAACATCCGAACGCGTCCGATATTGCTTAACTAGGTCAATTACTTACGATTGACATAAACTATGGTTCTTATTTCTGTCTTTACTGAGATATTTCATAGCAATCGGTGTAAGTAAGCAGATACTCTTCTCATACTGGACCATGTCGAAAAACAGAAAAGACAGTGAGGTCCAATCTCGTTTTGAAACCTCTGGACTTTTATCAGGCAGTTTAATTTCGATAACAGTTGTGTTCGATAAAAATTAAGTTTGTCTTGTTAAGATACCATTCATTTTTTAAAAAACACCCGTAAAACGTTCCAAAAAATTACAATTATTAAGGTGAAGTTTAATAATCGCGTAATAAGTAAACACTTTTCAGTCTAAAACGCATCAAAAACGTTTTTTAAAACAGAAATATTAGTTGTGATAACTGACAAACGTTATGAAACAGCAAAATAATAAAATTTAATTAATTATTTTACAAAAGAAACAGTAATTACATTTACACAAAACAATAATGGATGATGGCGACTAAGCTTGTGATAAATAAGAGCGTCTGTCGTTTGAAACGAGCGCTCTCGGGAGCACTCGTTTGTTGATCGAATTGAGCTGGTCCCTTGTGAGTGAAGTGTACAAACGATTACTCGATCAATTATCCAGATATCATTAAAATTCCGATCATTTTCTTTTTATCATCATTAAAAGGTGCTAATGGAAAATCTCTAGTGACTAGGGTTCGTATGTACATACTGTGTACTACAGAGTATTATTATTTATTTGCTATCCCAACAACATAAATAATTTATTACGTGTAGATAATGAACAAATCTCATCAATGGATATAAATTTTCTTTGACGTTATATACCTACAAAATAAGGGCTGATGGATGGATGGATATACAAAATTATCACGAGACTAAACTTGTGTTAAGTATTCTTGTATACGAAAATTAATTAGGTCATAATTATAAGCGGAGAAAATTTTAATTATCTTGATTTAAATTTTTTATTACAAAGGAAGACCGAAATTACTGTATTAAAAATAGAATACAATGCCAGATAATGCCAGCTGTTGTGAATAACGTGATCTCAAGAGACCACTGGAGTTCAAACGAATTTACGTCCTTACGTTAGATATAAACGAGGGTAGAACGAAAAAAAATTACTCATGAAGGGTTCGCAAGCAAACACAAGATGGCTCCAAACGAGACTGTTTTATTCATACATAAAATGCCGGTGGTTTACAAATAATTATCAACCATGTACCCTCATGTAACTCAATACATTACATTTCCCCCCTCTTAAAAAAAAACAATGTTACTTATGAAAACTTAATACAAATTTGAAGGTTACATAATTTTGACTTATCGTTAATATCGACTTATTACATCTAGGGACACGTTTAGTTTTACATAACTGAGGTTATACGAGTACTCTTTATATGAATAGTACCCCAATACAGAATAATTATCTTTATATATAGAAGTATAAACTTAAATGTTTACTTGCACAGAAATAACAATAAATAATACTTATTGCCATTATAATGTAATTATACCAAACGACATGAAACCAATAAGAGAAAAAAAAAATTATTCTGAATCATCATTAAATGTATGTTTCTTACGCGGCATTGTATTGACCCAATCGTCATTGTTGGTGCGTACCGAACTGTTTATAGCGGTGGGTGCCGTGGGTGTGTTCTGAGCTGAGCTCCAGGAATCGACTACGTGAGACTTGGGAGACCCACCCACTGAAACGTCGTCAGTCTCGCCTCCGTGTTGGTCCAAGTGCTCATTATGTGCCTTAGGTGTAGGGTATTTAACGGATTTTCTTACCGGTATTATCTGATCGATATGTTTACGTTGTTCACCATCTTCGCATAGCACCCTGTACGTGACTGAACCGGTCCTCTCCGTTATCTTACCTTCCTTCCACTTTGGCCCATACTTTGAATAATTTCTTATTAATACCGCGTCGTCAGGTCGCACCTCCCTAAACGTACCCCCTGCATATGCTGTCTGGGCTCGCTGCGCCGTTTCCACCACCTCGGCCGTGTCCACCCGCAATAGGTCCAGCCGCATGCGCAGCCGTCGCCCCAGCATGGCCACCGCCGGCTCCCTCTGGGTGGTGGCGTGCACCGTATTACGATAATTTAATAAAAAATTGGACAATTCTTTTTCAATGTCGTTACCTTGAGCGACCGCCTTCTTCATTACATTCTTGAATGTTTTCACTGCGTTCTCCGCGGCGCCATTACTGGCTGGGTGGTAGGGAGGAGCGAGAATATGCTTGATGCCATTGCAACGTAAAAAACATTCAAATTCCGCCGACCGAAATGGCGGTCCCCCGTCCGTGACCAGCTGTTTCGGCAGTCCGAAGCGAGCGAACATTTCCCGCAGCTTACTAGCGACTAGCTTCGCCGACGTACCTTTGGACATCGTATAGATCTCCATCCATTTAGAGTGTGCGTCGACTACTACGAGGTAATACTTACCGGCGTACTGCAGGAAGTCAGCGTGGAGCCTCGTCCACGGCTCCCGCGGCCACGGGTGCGGTGCGGGCGGCGCGTGCGGCGGCGCGTCGCGCTGCTGGCGGCACGCGTCGCAGCGCCTCGCGCGCTCCTCGATATCCTGGTCGATGTTGGGCCACCACACGTAGTTCCGCGCCGTTTGCTTCATACGAACTACGCCCATGTGTCCACAGTGTATTTCGTCGAGAATGTTCTTTCTCAGCGTTACCGGTATAACGATCCGGTAACCCCATAGTATGCAGCCCCTATCTACATACAAATTATCACGTCGGGTAAAGAAGCGGTTTTCCTCCTCCGATTCGACGTGAGCGGGCCAGCCGCTCATAATATACCCATAGATTTTACAAAGAAGCCTATCCTTTTTCAATTCTTTAGCCACGTCCGTGTGACACACGGGAAAATTATCTTCGATGAAATGTAAATATGCGGCTTCCTCGACCGGCTCGCACTCGTTCTGGCGTTTTACCAGCGGTAAGCGGGACAAGCAGTCTGCATTACCGTTTTCGCCCGTAGACACGAACACGATGTCAAAGTCGTATGCCGCCAGCCGCACGGCGTATCGCTGCAAGCGACTGGCCGCCGTCTGCGGAATCCCCTTTTTCGGTCCGAATATGTAGCTCAAGGGCTTGTGGTCGCTGCGTAAGATAAAGTGCCTACCGTACAGATACTGGTGGTGACGCGTGACTCCGTACACGATGGCGAGCGCCTCCTTATCGAGCTGGCTGTAGTCGCGCTCGGCCCGGGTGAGCGAGCGCGACGCACAGCACACGATGCGCTCGGTGCCGTCGGGGTACCGGTGCGAGAGCACCGCGCCCAGCCCGTACGAGCTGCTGTCCACCGCCAGGATCAACGGCAGGCCCGGCTCGTAGTGCGCCAGGACCGGGTCGCTAGATAACGCCGCCTTTCTCTGTTCGAATGCTATTTTACATCCCTCAGTCCACACCCACGTCGCGCCTTTTTTTAGTAACGCGTACAGCGGTTGGAGAATGGCACTAATATTAGGTACAAAACGTGCATAGTAATTAATAAAACCTAGTGCCGCTCTCAGCTGAGATACGTTCTCGGGAGTGGGCATGAGTCTAATAGCGTTTACCTTACTGTGATCTGTGTGTAATCCATCTTTATTTATTCGATAGCCGAGATAACATACTTCATCTTTAAAAAATTCACACTTTTCAAATTTTACCGTGAGAACGGCCTCCTTCAATCGCGTTAGAACAGCCCTTAAGTTATTTAAATGCTCATCCCTATTACGGCCCGTAACGCAAATGTCATCAATAAATGCCACACATCTTATTCCCGTAAGTGTTTCCTCTATGAGTTTTTGAAATATTTCCGGTAAGCATTTTAAACCGAAGGGCGCTCTGCGATAAACAAAAATACCTACATGGGTTGTGATCGCTGTTATGTGTCGTGACGATTCATCTAATAACAACTGCATATACGCATGCTTCAAATCTATCTTAGAATATTGTTCCCCGCCACTTAACGCTGCGAATAACTGTTCGATACGCGGTAAAGGATAATGAAAATCTTTCAATACTTTATTAACTGTCACCTTGTAGTCCCCGCACAGACGTATCGAGCCGTCCGGTTTAATAACGGGGACAATAGGCGTACCGTAATCAGATCTTTCTACCTTATCAATTATTTGTTCCCGTTGAAGACGTTCGATCTCTAACTCGACAGGTACTCGCAACGCCAGTGGTAAGGGGCGAGCCTTGCAAAATATCGGCGTGTCATCGTTTAAATATAATTTAATCTTTTGTTTGAATGTACCAATCTTGTCAGAAAAAACTTCAGGAAATTCATTTCTCAACTGCCCCACTATCGAGTCAATCCCGTTGTTATGCAAAGGCTGCATATGAAATAAATGTATCGATTGCAAGCGTAATTCCCGCATCCATCGACGTCCGAGCAGCGGCGGCCCGCCGCGCTCAATGATGAACAGCGGCAAAGTCGCGCGCGCCGCTCGACTGTCGCTGACGTCAGCCTGCACCTGCACATCTATGCGACCGATAGGTATAATCGCCTCACCGGTGTACGATTGTAACTTAATGTTATCGCGCGTGATGGGCACATGAGAAAAATATTTATTGTAAAAAGATTTTGACACCGCCGATATCTTGCTTCCAGTATCGATCTCAAACAATATTTTTCTACCATTAATTAGCAAATTACAATGATAAGGACCATCCTTTACGTTTTTAACACACAAGCTTTGCAAATTATACAATCCATCATACCCTTCCTCTTCGGTATCCGATTCACTTTCGATATAGTTTTGGTACCTCGATCTCCCGCCGTATTTAGCACTTTTATTACACGCCGCACTTAAATGCCCTTTCACTTTACACTTATCACAGACGTACGATTTGTACCGATACTTATTAGGCGCGTGTCCTTCCCGGGAGCACCGCCAACAGGGCGAGGCGCGTGAAGACCCGGCCGATGCCGCGGCGCGCGGAGCGCCCGCAGCCACTCGGTGCAGGCCAGTGCTGCCCTCGCCTCCCGTGAGTCCCGCGGGGCTGGCCGCCGCCCACGGCGCGGCTCCGGCGCGCGCCACGGCCTCCGCCGCGTGCCGCTCGGCCGCCTCCAGCGCCAGCGCCAGCTCCACTGCCTTCTTGTAGTTGAGCTCCGGTTCCGCGAACAGTCGGGATCGCATTTCCTCGCTGTGTAGCCCCGAAACGAATTGGTCGCGGATATTTTCCTCCAGGTTGTTGCCGAAGTTGCAGTGCGTGGCCAAGTGCTTCAAATTCTGGAGGAATGTTCCGATCGATTCGCCTTCGCCTTGTCTACGCTGTCGAAATGTGTAACGCTCGGCTATCTCGGAGCGCTTCGGTTCCAGATGGTTCTTGACGAGGTTTACTAATTCCGTAAAAGACTTATCTTCGGGGTGTTTGGGTGAGCACAGGTCGCACATAAGTCCGTACGTAGCCGATCCGACATGGGTTAGCAACGTGGCCACGCGCAACTCATCTTTTATATCGTTCAATTTAATGAATTGTTCGATTAACCGCACATACGCCGACCAGTTCCGGGACCCGTCGAGGTCAAATTCATGCACTTTCCCGAACGGCATCGCGAATTTAAACCCAAAAATCGTCGCCACTGAAGGGTTCGCAAGCAAACACAAGATGGCTCCAAACGAGACTGTTTTATTCATACATAAAATGCCGGTGGTTTACAAATAATTATCAACCATGTACCCTCATGTAACTCAATACATTACAACTCAATATAAAAATAAATACCATTTACGAGGAAATTAAACAAAAAAATATGTTTATTCATTATTACTTCTCTATCCACTGAACTGGAAAATATATCAACATATTTTAATATTGAGTTAGAAACCTATTCATTTTCTCTTGAATAGCTGACAAACATCAAAATAAGCCGATGATATTATGTATGAACAGATAAACGCATTTGAGTTAGCAAATTTTTCCTTATACATTGTAAAAGAGAATTGTATGGAAAGAATCTGTAGCGCAATAAAAAGTTTATTGAAAACAGATTCTCGAGAAGTACGAAAACAGTCTATTCAGAAACTCGAATAACTTTAATCCTTATCTGAATAGACATTTAATCTATTTTAGTGGAAAGTAACGTTGAGGTATGCAAAGTTCTCGATGCCACAGGGTTTTAAGTATAGATAAGTGACCTGAAAAGTAAGAAATGCCTTTAAAAACCTTTTCAAGAACTACCCTAGCGGTAGCAAAACAGAGTAGGCCGTGGTGAAAGAAAATGAAAGCACGTCGAAGAACAAGAGTAGTCTTTTGTTTCGTTTCTAGTTTTGAATTTTTATTTTTCTTGGAAAAACATTTCATATAAATAGTTTTCATTAAAAATAGAATAATCGTTCAAACACGTGAGACTGCTCCATATTCTCGTAGTAGATTCGCGTATGAGTGGTTTGCTACTCCTGGAAGCTATTTTAACTTGTTAACATTAATTGGAACAAGAACATGCAATAAAAAAGAACTTTGTTCAGTAATTTTTGCTTTCTAGCGTTTATTTTCAAGACTGAATTTTAGATGCATAGCTTATCTCTTCTACAAACTCCTAAATCTAGAAGTTTCTCTGATTCTAGATTTGGGTTATTTACGAACTCGCACAACTTCAGGTAATATAAAAAATGCTCCAACTTTAGTAACTTTGGTAGGTACTTGAAATTTATCTTAGGTTCAAGCCTTAAGTTCAAAATGAGTTTGGATGAAAAGATAATAAAATCTAAGCATTACTTAATATTTTAACAGAAGCTATACCCATTTTGTTATCTTTTCAGCATTAGTACAATGCGCCCAATAATAAAAATTATATATGTATCTATTTTCTTTATTGAGAGCTTTTATGTTTTCTTTACGTCAGCAGTCTACGCGATTGATAGGTGATGAATAATATTATGGTGAACGCATGTCATCCGCATCGGACTTTCATATGACTTCATACAAATGCAGCGCGTTCGGCGCGTACGGTGCGGATATATGTGCGTTCACCATTATACTCCAAATACTCGTAGTTCTTAACAAGAAAAACAAAAGTCAATATAAGATATCGTCATCAATCAACAGCGTCACGTCTTCTAAAATCATCGGTCCTTCGAGCCATATGACCTGCTAATCAATCGATATCTATTCGATTGTAGGTAACGTTAAGTCTGATAGAATATTATCCTCATTGGAATAAAATTGATTTGGACGAATGCATTCTTCAGTGAGGTCAGGTTAACTAGTTCCTGGAGTAGTTTTAATTAAATGTCATTTAAATACGTTGGAGCCAAACGTGAAAGTTTCATACGAAGTATCGTGCCAAGTCAAGTGATTTAGTTTGCTATTGTTGCGCCTACAGACAAGTTTCTTCAGCGTGCATTGATTATTCGCATAGAAAACTCAAGGTTTCAGGACTCGAAACTAACTTAGTGTTTCACATGATCAGTTCTCTAGATGCAGTTATTCAAGGAAAAAAAGAAGCAGGTTTAATTACTCGCGTAAGATTTGACCCAAACAAACAGGGTAAGCTAAATAAAACCGTGTAATATATGGATGGTTGTACGTAAAAACAGTCAATTATATCAACCAATTTTGCTCTGTCTATTTATAACACGTAAAGGTCCTATTGATACCTTTTCCTAAACCCCTTCATCAACTGGATAAGATTACGTAATCAGAACTCGTTAAACACATTAAGTCTGCTACCTGCCTAGCTCACAGACCTCAGCTCACAACTCAGCTCTATCCTCGTATATTGCATTAGCAGCAAAAGCATCTTAGCAACCCTCAATAAGAAAGATCTGCCTAGGTGATGACATTGATTTGTTCTTTTACAATATATACATCGGACTCAAAACTAGTTCAGGTGAACTCAAAGTTTTGGTAAATCTTCAATTGTTATAATATATTCAATATTCAGTTAAGCATGTCCAACTTCTAATTATAACTTAATGTTCCGTACTATTTGGACAGCAGTTCCGAATTTAAAGCAAGTTAGCTAAGTTCGTCATAAGTTCGCCTTACATGTTCTACCTAATTTATGATCAATGCTCAAGTTACTATTATCGAAGAATTTACGTTTTGTTTACGTTTTTACATTAGTACGTGATAGATTTGTCATGCATTTTTCAACTTATTTTCAAAATGCACTTCACTTGTCAGAGCAGAATGAAATAAGAAATCTGATTATTAGCTCTCTGACACTATAACCGAAAACCTTTAAAAAACTATATTCCCTTCTGAAAGCAAGATGAAACTAACCAGGCTAATAAAATCCTACAATATGAATATCATTCAAGTGAACAACCTCTAACAGAAAGAATTGGAACTATAGTCTCACCCGTTGTTCAATATTGAATGAGCCCTTTACATCGTTTATGCAATATGAATAAACAGTCTCTGCAGTAAATACTCCCTACACTGAATAGTCTTGGGAGATTTATTGATCTTGATATAATATAATATGTTATTGTGACACTGAAACCTTTATCGACGTGTTGCATTTGTAACATTTGATCTACAAACGTGCGCAAAAGTATTGACAGTACACCGTGAACCCTGAACAATGTAAGTTTTTGTGTACTCAGATTGACAGTTTGTTCTGAACAATATCAGTCTTTAAAGTAACAGTACCGTGAATAAATTGTTTTAAAAGTATTACAGACTACAGTGGAATAGGATATACATTTCGCATTGACGTCGTGTATAATGAATAAACGAACCGCATCGTTCGCTGACGCGGCACTCAGCGCTACGAATTGCGTCATTCAACTGCCTATTGTCGAATAAATTCATTGGGAATAAACTGATTTTTAATGATTTTTATACACGCTATTTTGGAGCGTTACGTTGCTGATTGCAGTATAGGGTTAAGCATTTCTATTTTGCAGTGTTCCAGGGATTTATATAGTGTAAAGTTATTTAAATACAGTTTTGAAATTATATATAGGAGAGTTTGCCAGTAAGCAAGTAAATTTACTTAGGATTTTCGACGAGGCACATTCATTTTTCTCATCTTGATTATTTTATCTTTGAACTCGACCGAAAGTCCTGTGATCTTGGCAATATATAAAGCTAAAACAGAAAACTGTCATAATTCATAATGTCGTTTTGCTAGGTTTGAATCTTCTTGCTTATTAAGATATGAATTATTAAGTCTGTTATATATTGGCCAAGTGCGGATTGGCAAAATTATACCTGTACCATCGCTTAAATTGTAAAGATAAGGAAGGAAATGTCCAAGGGCCGCAGAGGATGGTGGCACTGTAAGCCTTATGACATAAAAAAATATTGTGTAAATCTAACAACAGGACTTCCGATTGGTAATGACGAACAATCATGATTATAGATGATGTTGATAGTTATAATATTTTCTTTAAATACTTGAGTAATCCCCCATTCTATCGCAGTCGTAGTGGATTACGTCTTATGATTGTAAGTTTAATTACTCAGCATATTCTTGGATGAACAACTTGATAATAGTAATATCAATTTAAAAGACTTAAAATGACATCATAATATGCAAGAACAGTCAACAGCCTAATTGCTGAAATACTAGCTATGAATTAATACTTCTACTTAAGTACTCTAATCTCGAAACAAAACGAATTCTCCTTACTACTTATACAAATGCTTGAGGCTACACAATACATTTTGTATTCTCTTGTTAAATTTCACCCAACATAAATCCTTCTCCGTGAAGAAATTAGGTACATTCCAGCACACGGAGATATTTCCGCATGCAATGCGTCTTCATCATTTCGCTACTGTAATGATAACTTATTTGTCTCGGGCTTATGTTGTGATACATAAACGGGATGCATAAACTAAGCTTGTGATGTATCAGCGGGTTTTAACATACGTATCTTGTAAGTTTTAGTTTTAGCAGAAATTAAAATTGCTATTTTTCTTCTTAAAATAAAATTAATTGTAGTAGCATTCAAGTAAATAGTGTAATTGCAAATAATTAAGATTTTGAAGATTAAATTTATGAAGTAATTCAATTTGATTAAATTTCAATTTGATTTGATTTTGAGTATTAGATTTAATTAAATACATTTCAAGAAGGATAAATCATTATACATTGGTTATGATAAATTTTGCGTAAGAAAATTAATTTATTTGTTAAAAAGATCAAGTGTATGTAACATTAATCAATGTATTTTTAATTTTCATCAGGCTTAGGATAGCAGAACCTCACCTGCTTTAAATAATGTTAAAAGCAAACGGTAATGACATTCGCATGGAAGTGTAAATTGCGGTTCTGAGAAATGTATGTTCAAAATTTATTGGGGTAGCAAATTTACCATGTACGGGAACAAGATTTAATGCAAATGAACTGAAACTACAATAATTTACGAAGTAACTGCTGGAGTCGGTCGTACTCGAGAGAGATGATGTATTTATGATAGGTATCGATATTGCATGAACAATGGACAGGCTGTTAAAAGCTTTTGGTCATTTTCAGAGGTGATTTACTATTGACATTCTTGCTTTACATTTCTATATTAAATTCTAAAGCTAAAGACGGTACGTGTATTTCAATCTTAGAACATTGTATAGTATTAAACACCTTTGCTAATAAATCAATTAAATAATTAGTACCCGGATGACCGAGCTTAGCTCGGTTTAGTATTGCTTAACAACGCCATCTGCTTTAGCTTTAGTGTAGCTGCTCGCCAATAGATGTCAGGAAGAGTCTATTGTAGCCGTTTTTCATTGCCTGAAAACACGGATAAAATGATATTTTTTTAAAATAAATCCTATCTAGATCGTTTTTTGCTCCCGAAACCCCCTGCATACTAAATTTCATGAAAATCGTTGGAGCCGTTTCCGAGATTCAGAAAATATATATATATACAAGAATTGCTCATTTAAAGGTATTAGATTAGATTATGCTTCGCAGCTTAATATTTAAATGTGATCATGAAATGTAATAAAATGCATAAGATGTAATATTCTCGTGATTAATATTTAAATGTTGTACTATTTTCAATCTACGGCCTTTAACATGATAAGTTTAAAGAAAAATAAAATAAATCAATCTGAAACATAAAAACACATTTAATTTTGATAGAACTTCACGTACCTACAGGTTCGTTTTAACAATAATAAAATTGTTTTTAATGGAATTGTTCAGTTTTATGAAAAAAAAAGTAATGAAATTCACGTCTTTTGTTATACACAGCAAAATTACACTAATATTATTACATTCCATTTGGAAATTTGAAATATTGTATAATGATGAGATTCAATAAGTGATTGATATTAATGACAATATAGAACTGAAATACATATGTTATTATTTAGGCTTGAATTCTGAGAATGTAATTTAATAATTATGCACTGCAATAAGTTCATACATACCAGTCAATTAAAATATTTATTTGCCTGTTATTGTGTATTATTTCTGTAAACGAGCTATAAAATATTGATGTTCAATAAATACCATTAATATGGATAACAATCGAACCTTACAATATATACATATAACATATATACTTATTTGTTGGTCCTTAGTTTAGCGGTCAAGTCCCTTGAACACTGGGAATTTTGAGCTTCGACCCTTGTAAATTGAACAATTACCGTAACTATATTTCTCGTAAGTCGTAACCTATGGCTGTGTGTTTAATTTACGACACAACGACGATCTTTCGTATGTGTTGTGTACACAAACTTACATGTGCAAGTGCGAATTCCGTTAATCTTAAAGGTTCTGGCCACACCGGTAAATTTCGAAGTGTTAAGTAATGTTAATAATGTTAATGATTTACCTGTGATTCTTAGAAAGCTGGCTAATTTTTTGTTCAAGAAGACTTCACGAACATTACTATAAATCAAATATGTAGGGCTCCACCATTCATAATCACATCACCTATTTTTTTTTCTTATTAGTGAATGTATGTATTTATGTATATATTTATGTATGTATATATGAAGTTATGTATTTATTTATGTATATGTGTATGTGTGTATATGTTATTTATGTATATGGTATATATTTTTATTATTTTTTTTTTTGGTACCTAAGTATTTTTTTACAGCCTAGATGTACCACCATATCGTTGTATTCTTACTATCCGAAGGTTGACTGGGAGAGAATGCTTTTAGCATTAAGTCCGCCTTTGCTATTGTACTATGTTTGGTGAAAAAAAGTTAAATAAATAAATAAAAATAATGTTTTAAAGCATTTTACTATGATACGGGTACTCAAGATATTTATTTTGTACTCCGATATTTCGACCCGGTTGAATGGATCGTGGTCACGGATGAACCATGCAACTGGGAACCATGTTTCTTTCTTTGTGTTATGACAGTTATGTATGAAAGTCACTCCTTCCTGTAAGTGACGTTTACGTGGCAATTACAAATATTTTTTCATGAGCTGTCATCGATTAAAGGACAGTTTATAACGAGCCGAATAAAAGTATCGTATTTTAAATGTAAAATCGATTCATATATTTCTTCGGGTATTTACACATGCCTTTTGAATATGAATTTTATTATAAAACACGATGAATAATAATTAACTTTTTAATTATTCATCCCTTGCAATTTGACTCATTACTTGGACATATAAATAATTAATTCCGATAACAACATCGATTTATTTTGTAACGTAAATTCACAAATACACATTTTTTAAAATTCTCTTTTTTAAATGCGGTTTATTTGATATTTAATATTTAAAAATAAAAATTGACCGTGATTTTGAGACTTTAAAATTACGGTTACGGGGTTTTACGTGTTTCAGTTGGTAGCCCAAAAGTTCCCGTCTTCATAGGTTAGACTAAAACTGAGAATTAAATGTTTCTAAATATTTACATCACTGCTGCGTCAGTGAGATGCGCGGAATAAGACGAAGTATTTTCGGTACGTATATTTTGTCTTGTAAATATCTAATAATAAAATTATGTACATCAACTCGTTAACTAAGCCAAAGTACTATGTCATATTTTGTCCATTACCCATCCATTTCGGTTGCGTCAGCTTGCCTCGCGTCTCAAGAGTCGAGAGGAAATTTAAAACAGGATCTTTCAACTTGAATAACGAATCTTTAAATCGTACTTCGCAAAGTATTCTAAAGTAGACTTTATTTAAGTAGATATATAAGACTTTTATTCAATGTTGCATTTTGTTTTCTTATTCTTTTTTAAATGTCTATTTTCAAGATGTGAAAGGAATAACATTTGGAACTATACAGTTTTAAAAATATTCCTTGATATAAAAACCAAACGGTTAAAATATAATTCGCGTTGAATAGGATTCAGTACTTTCAAATGTATTAATCACAATAATCTAATCAATATAATTTAATTATTTTCATTCATGGATATTAGTAAAAAATACGTCACATTGATGGGTTTGTTAGATTGTAGATTGTATTATTTTTATTTTACATACAAAAACATCAAAATATAATTATTAAAAAATAAAAATAAAATATTTTGACATAAAAAAACATCTTGAAGTCCATAATTTTCTTATGTACAACGTCAGTTATTTGTTATATTTTTCTAAGAATAAATTCATTGTTAAAACAATGCTTACTGTAAATATACACTTATTGAAATTACTAGTGTTTTATTGAAGACTTACTAAGTCTTTTAGACATTGATACGTTGCTTTAAATAGGACATCAAGGGCTCATCGAGTGAAGTCTACGAAGTGCTAGAGATCAGGCATCATCGACTCACGCTATTGCCAATAAAAGCCTTATATCCTAGGCCAAGTCCACATTGATACAAAGTTTTGCATTTGACAATGAGATTAAACATTCGCTATTTATATTTTTAAACAAGGATACACTATCTTGAAAGTAGATGAAAATTATTGTAGACATTTTAAAATATTTCTGCAGTGTAAATATATTTTTTTTCAAATAGATTCGTGAGCAAATAATTTATAGCACACTAACGTTATGTTGGTGTGCTATCTCTAAAAATATCTTTTAACTATATCATCTAACCATAACTAATATAACATTATAAAAGTTTAGCATTGCTTTGTTTCTTTTGTACCAAGTTTACCTTAAAATATAAAGGGAAAATAAGTATCATTATTATAACTTACAATGGCCATAATGATAGTAGCTATCGTCGCCCATGAACACCAGCAAAACCAGAGGCATCACTGATGCGTTGCCGGCCAAGAAAGAGAGAAGAATAAAGAAAGAACTGGCTCTCAAGCCCCCAGCCGGAACACGACAAGTCGTTTGGCGGCTGACTCAAGCTCAAGGGTAGTAGCTATCCAGTACAATCCCTCGAATGGCCCTACCATCAGCGGGCTGGGTTGTCTTTTCAATCTTTCTGTATGGCGCTGAGTCCTGGATACTGGAAGCAACTGACAAACGGCGCATCGATGCTTTTGAAATGTTTTACTGGCGCCATATTATGTTGCATCCCCTGTACAGCTCACAGAACGAACCTCTTAATTCTCAACAAGTTGAAGGTAAAGCATAGACTCTCCAGCATATGTCTGCAAAGAAAACATAAGTATTTCGGACATATCGCCAGAAAACCCACTGAGAAGCTCATGATAACTGGAAAGATTGATTGCAAGAGACCCAGGGGTTGGAGCCCGAAAAGATGGATTGATCAGATGTCCGAACAACTATTAAGTGTGATATTAATCACACTGTGCCTCAGATTGCGGAAAATGGCGGCATCTAGTCCACGGAACATCCAAATGAGATCGGAATATGACGATGCTCAGCAGTGGGCGTACGACCGAAGGTAGAGGAATGTACTGTTTACAACTCACGTGACCTTTGCTCGGTTTAGTGTTGCGTAACAACGCCAATTACTGAAGTAGCTTTAGTATTGCTACTTGCCAATAGATGTCAGGAAGAGTATATTGTAGCAGTTTTTCATTGCCTGAAAACATGGATAAAATGACATTTTCTAAAAATGAATCTTAGCTTGATCGATTTATCGCCCCCGAAACCACCTGCATACTAAATTTCATGAAAATAGTTGGAACCGTTTCCGAGATTCAGAAAATATAATTATACAAGAATTGCTCGTTTAAAGATGTTTACTAATTATTATGAGGTTCTGTCCATCTATCTATCTATCTATCTATCGATCTGTCTATCTATCTATCTATCTATCTATCTATCTATCTATCTATCTATGTAACTAACAGTCTCTTAAAGATTATAACGGATCCGTATAATCACGATACGGAAATTTGTCCTAGCGGGAAAAAACGTAACTCATATTAAAGTTTTAACGATGGAGTGTCACAACCACGGAACACAGAGACAAGAGGTGGAAATGGTATAAGTGTTGATTAGTATGGGAACCGTTCTAGTCAAAAAAACACAAGTAAATGGATAATCGTATTACTTACAACTAAGAAACTTAAATTTTGATTGGTTGTTAGTTGTCAACTACGAATAGTCCGAGAAACCTGCTATTTATGTTTGAAAATTCACTTTAATATTTGATGTTAATTCTTATTTTTCAATGTCATATTCAGTGAACTTAGTACCTTTATCAATTAAGATCTTAATACTTTTCAAGTTCTGCTATACCACAGCTATACACCGCTAGATGGCAATATTCTACGTAATAAATAATTCTATACTTAACATATAGTAATAAGGTTGACATTGAATTGCAGTTGGTTGTATTACAATGTCAATCTTATTGGAAAATGTTTAAATAATTCCGTCTTCTGAACGCTAGATGTCGTGACTGGAATCTAATATCAACCATAAATGTATAGCGGTAAGTTATATTTTTGGTTAATTAGGTCTAGGGATGTGCGTGGTGCTTTTACCGCGTTATCGACAATTATCGATATTTATCGAAACTGGTATACTACAAGGTAATGTTGGTACTTGTTCTTGTACAACTTGTGTGTGTGTATGTGAAAACGTGCTCAAAATTTTGAAAGCTTATATCTATTACAAGGCGTAGACGTGGCCGTAGCTTTTTTTATATTAACGTTAGCTAACTAAACAGTATGTCGATAAGTGAAATTTCAATGTAGCTCAACGTAGCTTAGCTATAAAAACAATGATGTGAATTAGGATGAATTTAAACCTTAACGTTATATAAAAAAGGTAAAAAAGAATGCCCATAGCCAGTACTCTCAAAAAAATTATTGTTTCACAATGATTTTTGGACAAAAAATTAAATTAAAATATTTCAGTATTTCCTAAAAAAATCCTCTTTGAGAATAATTTTCTGAAATTAATAAGTAACTTTACTTCCGTTTTACAAAAGAAAACCATTGGGCCATTTATGTTTGGATAAGGGCCAATCAGAAATATTTTAAGATCCTTCGGGCCAATAGGTTGCATTGATTCCATTATGATTATGATACAACAAACTAGATGACTTAAGGGGACTGTCAAATGAATTAGAAAATTATTATAATCAGCCAGGAGTAATAGTGTTCTGTGATTATAATACATTATAAACTACATGGCGTTTTGGGACTGTCAAATGAATTTGAAACTTAAAAGAACGACATTACATACGCAATCGACTTTAATGCGCCGGCATAGGCTCCATATTACTGTGAGTTTACTATTACCTAAATTCAAACTAATTTTGTTGAAAATCTCGTATTTCCTACTATTAACACTGACAAAGTTACTATGTGTAATTTATAAAGATAACATAATCAAATAAAGGTATTTTTACCAAGACACAAAAATGTTAAAGTCAGTACAGTCATTTCTCCATACTAAATGGGCATTCTCCTTTTGTTCGACCTACAACATTTAGTAGTAGAACCAATTGCGCCATCTAGTGTCGCCAAGGAATAGTTTAAACACCTTTATTTTCGTGGAATTATATTTCCTAGCTTTGAAGCTCTCATGGCCCGGCGGATTGCGTCGATCCTAAGCGATCGAAGAAGTTAAGCAACAGCGGGCGCGGTCGGTAGTTGGGATGGGTGACCGCTAGTCCAAAAATTTCTTGCAACCTTTTTGCTTACAGCCTTTTTGCTTCTGCCCAGCAATGAGAAAGATATACTAAAAGATCACCAGCTGATCTGCCGTGGCGGAAAGCGTATTGACGGTCACTGAAACTATGAATTCTTCTTGTAAAAAAATGCTCTGAGCATGGTACTAGATTTTACTGGGAACCAATTGATCCGCCCAGTAGTTTTAAGCCAAGACTGGCTTTTCTCTATGCGTCTTTAGGAAATCTAAGAAGTAACTATAGAAACCAAAATAAGTATAATATTCAAATAATTATTATAATTATTCATAATAATATTATAATATTGACCAAGTTGACTGTTAGAGATTGCCAACTGGCATTAACTATTTATATGTATTAACTATAGGTTATATATGAAGATATTTTCTCTATAAATAGCCATTTAAACCCTAATCAGTCGGGTCTTGGTCGTATAATATTACATCGTAAATAAAATTACAACACACCGATATCGATAAATTTCTCTCATCCCTTCCCGAGTAGCAAAGAATGTTTTCAAAGAATGTTCTGGAAAACAATAGTCGAGTAGCAATACCATTTAAAACATAAAAATAACCTTATTGCTGTGTAAATAGAGTAGCTTTTTGATCATAAAAATATATTATTTCCTTTAATTTTATGTTTTGAATTTGAATTAATACAAAATAAATATAAACCTAGGTTTAGCTGTGGGTGGCTGTGGTATGAAACACTGCCATTAAATAAATGCTTAGCTCTGCTATCATTTTTGCATCCAAAATTGCACAATAAGTCATATTATTATAATTTAAGTCAAATTTTAATTTATGTAATGCACAACCGACGCAGCTCAGTGACAGATATGTTATGCGGGCAAGTAAGCGGAGCTACGCTTACTGTTAGTCGCTGTGCCCCGCCTACTTCGCACTTCCACCTCTTGTCTCTGTGTTCCGTGGTCACAACATAAAACTTTACCGGCCAGGATTGAATTGATTTTCTCCGCTTAATTATTTCATTCATAACATAATAATTTGCTCACTAAATTATAATAAATAATTATTCTGTTGGTATGTTGTAAATTTTACCAATGTTAGATACATTGGTAAAGTTTAATTTTGTTTGCTACTTCTACTTTGGTAGTAATATTATATTAACATGATTGGTAGGATAATTTGGTTCCATACACAATATTTTAACTTTACGCTGCGGCATAATACTGAAATATGTTTTCACGGTGTAATGTTGAAAAATTATCAAACTATGTGCATCTGTATTCAGGGACTATACAACGACTTGGCGCACGAATGGACTCTAATATTAAGGAAATAAAGAACATATTCTATTTTTAGTCGAGTTGATAGTACTCGTGACAAAATGGCGTTTATCATTTTTACGTGTCCCCGTGAAACGGTTTCGGGGAATGCTATAAATTAATAATTCTTAGTAAATAAGCCGCCAGGGGCGTGAGTATAAACATGTTTTCATTTTCACACTCAAAACAGTACCTAGCGATCGATTGTGAATGACTAATAAGGTAATTTTTCAACATTGTTGATTAAATTTTCACACATCACTAATGTACCAAGTGTAACTTACGAGCAAATAGCGTGGCGGAATGTTTACTTTGTGAGAATAAATTGTAAATAACGTATTTCATTAAACTGGAGTAATGATCCAGTAATTTATACTTTACTCTTTTACCTTACGTAACCTTTTACATTATTAGGTAAAACAAAGATTGGCGTTAGGTTGTTTTACACGTATCATAGCTAGCGCATAAAAACCAGTCTCTTAAAATCGACCGTGAAAATTTACATTTTTAACCGACTCCAAAAAAGGAGATTATTTACCTCAGAACTTTTGACTGGGTGAACCGATTTTGATGTTTTTTTTTAATCGAAGGCTGGTATTAGTCGTCTAGTCCCACTTAAATTTCAGCGAGATCTAATGCGTAGTTTTTCAGGTATCTCTAATTTTGAAGTCGGTTATTTTTTGTCAAGAGTTATTAAAGTTATTTACGACGTATTTTATACTATTACGATATTACTATCGAACTGCCCGCAGCGTTGCCCGTGATTTCCATGATAATAAGTACCCTAAATGTTATTCCAGATCATGGTGTGCTTAATTTTATGAATGTCTGTTTAGTAGCTTTTGCGTGAAAGAGTAAGAAACATCCATACATACCCATTAACAAACATCTCATTTATAATTAGAAAAACTTGTAAAATGAAGAGCTGGATTCGCAATCAGAACTTTCATTTAAATGACAGACCAATGAATTAATTACTCTGATTCTCTTGTTTTTTACGTCTTAATACTCGTAATTAGTTCATACCAAGATGGGGCTTGAGGGCATGTGTCAGCGTATCATTAAAGAAATAATATTAGGTATTCAAATATATTAAACAAATTAATGTATTTTCCCATTTCGATTATTTTCGATTTCTTAGCTTAATTGGATCATCTCAATTTTATTATTTATAGCCATGTAATACGCTCTCCTCACCACAAGAATCCTGACGAAAGCAGAATTATTTCTTTATTGTTATCAAACAAATACCAATTATTCGTATCGTCCATAAATACTTAATTAATGCGTTCGTACCCGCAAATATATTCCGTTTTAATGACCCGAAATCTCAATTCATATCCCGAGTTTGTTATGTTTTATTCATATACAAAGCAATACTATTTATACCTATATTCGTACTTTGTTGCGGGAGTCCATCTTTTGTTCTAAGCCGACAGCCAAAGTGGAAATGTCGGTCGTTTTCAGCTTTATTAACGCGTATTAACATACAAACTGCTATGCAAACAGTGTTTGTTTGTTTACGAGTTTCATTATATCGTATTACTTAATTAAAATAAGGGCTAGGCTTGGCTGTCCGTTCATTATGCACAGCTGGGGCCGATTGGACGTGCTTGCTTTACATATATCTATCTTTTGAAAAAAACGGATTTATAATTAGAATTGGAGAAACGAGTTACCTGGAATTTATTTTTAGTAAAAGAACAAAGACTACAAAATATTATATGTGTACTAGGAATTGTCAATTTTTCTATGTATAAAAAAGTTTATTGGTATTTTACAAATAATGCTTATTAAAGAATATCTAACTAGGTGATAATCCTTCAGACTTATCTACGTGCCAGTGGGATACCTTTTTTTTAAAAAAAAACAAGATTCAACTTGATATTTTTTTATTTCTGAATCGATAAAGATAATACAGACGTCTACTAAGTTTACTAAGTTACTCCAAGCTTCCTAGTGAAAACTACATCGAAATCAGTTATGCGGTTTAAAAGATTACCCGGAAAAAACATCTGTCAGTTAGTTTCATTATTATTTACTTAAAATAAACCTAAAATAAACTAAAACAACTTTGTCTTCACCTGAGTAATAGAAAAAGATTGAGTAATTTGACGATCTGTGTGGCGCGATGGTTACCATGCGAGATCGCCGCGCCAAGAGTCCTGGGTTCGATACTTCGATAAATGTTTTATCTTTATGTACGCCCAAACTGAGAACACACAATATGAGTTATCAAGTATATCTGAATGGAAATCTCACTGATCTCCGTCGTTAACTCCGGTCTTTTTCAGGAGCGATAACGCCCCCGACTAAGCGCTGAAGACATACGTGGGCGGAAGAAGTTTTAAATATATTTGAAGGCGTTGATATGTTCTAATCAAAAAATACTTATGCTTCTTTTGATCATAACATATCAATATAATAATAATGGCTTCGATTTTAACAAATACGAGTAAAAAGGTGCTTATTAAGTATGTCGTTCATTACTTGTATATTATATATTATAATAATGTATAAATCAGTATAAATCTTCCCGCCTAATATTTTGATCTCAAACACGTTATAGACATAAAGTTTGAGAATCTGTGATCTACGTAGTTAAATATTTGTATTATCTGTTGATTACTATTTATACGAATACTTTTTCACTACACAGTGGTTTAATTATCGTAATAAAATATAACGCAAAAATTATACTCCATGTTTTAAATTCTAAATGAGCCGTCCGGAAGCCCCAAGTGCTATAAAGTGAACTTGATTTTGTTATGAAGCACTCAAACGAGTTCTTTTGACTTGAGACCTAGTTGAATTAAGTTGTAGCTCAAATAATAGTTGAGATTCTCCATTCTGTAGATTAAACTGTATAAGTTGTTTAGTTGGCATCGAGTTGGATACTTATTTATAGCATCTGTACGTCGAATAACACAAAATTTAACTAATGCAATTATGGAAAGAAAATGGAGAAGAGACAAAAATTGTTTTCGGTTACATCACAGCTAGTAATGGATATTTGTCCGCTTATATACTTAACTAGTACATTTACTTGCATGTTGAAGAAAATGTCGCACCCTCAGTGGAAAAAAGCATTTAAAGTCGTCTTCCGTTGATTATGATGTGAAACATCTATAGGCGAGGGGTAATCCTGATTTTTGGCGCGGTGAATGGCGACCCTTCGCCGCACTATGTTACAAATCGCAGAAATTTCTTTTCCGGTATTTCCGTACCATAAAATTAAAGGGAAATAGCAAATTTTTACCGCAACAGAATTTTACCGAAACAGCAAAGTATCTTTTTGACACAAATTATTTTTTAGTAGTTTCATTCGAAATCGTTTATTTGATTTATTATGTTTGTTTATATAGCTACCAACAGTATAAAAAACAAGTTACAAATGCCTACGTAATGACGCATAATTCTCTCATTTGGACCCAAATCCGTCTTGTAAAGTTTAGGCGGTAATAAAACTCGCATAATATGTTTTCTTTTGCAAATGTTTTTTTCTCACATTAGTACTCCACATCTTGCGAGGGTGTCGAGTGTTTTAAACAAACGTTTTGGCAACAAAGAAACGCGGGAGATCAGAAGCAACACTTATTACTTGAAGCCGTCTGATTTATTACAGCAGAGCGACGAAAGAACGGGAATTAGACACATTGCCGAGAGATTAATGAGTGAGGATACAATTAATTTTATGCAATAATGGCAGCGAGTTAAGATGTAATGAAACAAAAATATTTTCCGGAAAACCAGAGCTAACTTCGTCGTAACATTAAGGAGAGTGCATGGGTATTGTTTGAATTAACTATCCCATTCCCGTTACTCCATCGAACAACACGGCGGTACGGCAGCGTGTGATGCCGCGGTCAAATGTCGCGGTTTGTCTCGTCATTCGTTATGCATATCGCGAACCGTGCATTTCCATCTGCCTATGACATGGGAGTCTTTGAAAAAGAGTGAAAGTTATTTAGTAAGTTAGTGCACTCATAGCACAATTCAAGCTACCATAATAAGTAAAAAAATAACGACCTACCATAATAAGCTATAATAAGTAAAAAAATGTACTGCATTATAATACCGAGTATTGTGTCAACGAGTTGAAAGATCATTTCATTTTATACTGAATTGTATGTCAATTCGCGTCAAAGAGAGCTAAAGAGCAGGCCCCCAATTCTCATTTCGTAGAGATACATCTCTAACAGAGATATCTCTAAAAAACATGGCGGATCTCTAATGAAACCTAATTTCCTTATTCTCGGGATGTCACATTAGAGATATCTCTGAGCCTTTTCGTGCGACATGCAACGTATGGTCCGGAGCGTTCGAGATTGAAATGTCACGCGTTTTGACCAATCACGGCGTTGTAAAGCGTTCGGGATTGAAATGTTTGACCAATCACAGCGTCGTAAAGCGTCCTTTAGAGATATCTCTGAGCCTTTTCGTGCGACATGCAACGTATGGTCCGGAGCGTTCGAGATTGAAATGTCACGCGTTTTGACCAATCACGGCGTTGTAAAGCGTTCGGGATTGAAATGTTTGACCAATCACAGCGTCGTAAAGCGTCCTTTAGAGATATCTCTGAGCCTTTTCGTGCGAGATGCAACGTATGGTCCGGAGCGTTCGAGATTGAAATGTCACGCGTTTTGACCAATCACGGCGTTGTAAAGCGTTCGGGATTGAAATGTCACGCGTTTCGACCAATCACGGCGTTGTAAAGCGTTTATTTTATATGTCTAATGGTAATGTCGAAAGATAAAATCTCGAATGTGCTCCAGAATAACTTTTTTGGATACATTCGAGATTTTGCCGACATGTCTCGTCGAGATTTAAAGATTAGTGATATGTCTAACTTCGAGATTATCTCTACAAAATGAGAATTGGGGGCCTGGCCGCCAATTCTCATTTTGTAGAGATACATCTCTAAAAGAGATATCTCTAAAAAACATGACGGATCTCTAATGAAACCTAATTTCCTTATTCTCGGGATGTCACATTAGAGATATCTCTGAGCCTTTTCGTACGACATGCAACGTATGGTCCGGAGCGTTCGAGATTGAAATGTCACGCGTTTTGACCAATCACAGCGTTGTAAAGCGTTCGGGATTGAAATGTTTGACCAATCACAGCGTCGTAAAGCGTCCTTGATTGAAATGTTCACAATCTTATTGACAGTTCGTTTTTGTATTGTGCTTTCGTATGCGACGGCTAGTCTTTTTGTAATAATGGTTTTTAACTGCAATATCCCAGTAAATAAATTATAACTATTCAAATATAGTTTAGAATGGATACTACAGTGATTTTTTTGTACTTTTATATGATTTGAGTATTTGAAAACCTTTTTTACGTTTATTTCATATGTCTAATGGTAATGTCGAAAGATAAAATCTCGAATGTGCCTCAGAATAACTTTTTTGGCTACATTCGAGATTTTGCCGACATGTCTCGTCGAGATTTAAAGATTAGTGATATGTCTAACTTCGAGATTATCTCTACAAAATGAGAATTGGGGGCCAGATTCAAATTCGAAACTCATTGAAGTCTTTATTACATTCAATTTCCATCAAATCCGCGGTATAATCAAGTTGAACGGAATACCAAAATTACGAGTATCTTGTAACATAATACTTAAATCTAATACTGATGAATTAAACGAAATGGTAAAGTACAGATAATTGTACTTCCGTCAGTATTATAATTATGATGATAATATTTGCTATTAGCTTGGATGTGGAGGTTTTTTAACTAAAATGAAAATTATGTACATTTATACAATATAATAAAAACCGGGCAAGTGCGTGTCAGGCCATGCGCAATGTAGGGTTCCGAAGTAGTAATTTATCGACTATTACTCATTAACTACTTATAAGCATATAAGCATAGTTTTCTTTGTAAATTCATTATATATTATAACTTATATTTGAAAAATTTTCACTTTTAAACTCTAACCGCTTAACCGGCAGGGGGAGATATTTGACTCTAACCAAAATTAGCACTTTAAAGCCAAATATTTCGCAAACGAACTCCTAAATTTTATTCTACGATTTTGGAGTATTGATAAATATGTATATCCATGCCAAATTAAAGCTTTCTAGCATTAAGGGTCTCGGCGCTTTGCTTCAGACAGACGGATGGACGGACGGACGGAGAGACATGATGAAACTATAACGGTTCTGATTTTACTTTGGAACAGTGAAAAGACGCACCTTTTTACCAATAACCTATCAATTAATGTCGTCAAATACAATTCTAAATCAGATTGTTTATTTGCTTGTTAAAATAAAATGAAAAATCCTTGAAACTTGTGCGAATGCCAGAAAGTTATTAATGTTCGGGCACGTCTCCTCCAAACACTTATAGTCTAACAATTGTTAGAGAATCGAGACGGTAAGTTTGTCGACCTGATCTCTAGAACAGGCACTGTCCTTTCAAAAGGAGTGAACAACCCGAATATCACTATACAAACTATTGGATTCAGGGCTAGTGACCGGATGAAGTCCATTTAGGTTGTTCCTGTGACAATTTGAACAATGAACGACTAATGGATCAGTCAATGGAAACGGATGTAAAAGCTACTGATATTTTAAGGTCTACGAATATCTTTCTCTAAAAAGTTGACTGACCTAGAATACTTCTAACGTTACCACGAAATACATAATAGTACAGGAACGATCTTTTGCGCTTGTTATGTGCTTGTTTTGTTTTAAAAAATTATAAAAATCCACATGTTCTTGTATTTAAAAAATATATTATATATACCTACAACTATAAATATATTATATATATCTATGCTGTTATTATAGTTGGCAAATTAGTTTTAAGCTACTTGCTTATCTTATCATATCTTCCGCATAATTAAGAATGCCCGAGACAATCTCTTAAGTCGCTCCTGTACAGTCACGAGCATAAATATATTACTATTGACACGTCAGCAATAATATCTGCCCAAGAATGCGTTCAATAATATCTGCTGCACGGACGCAACAAAAATATCTGATATTCATAGACAGCATATTAAAGTGACGACAAAATTATCTGATAAAAAAGTACATCAAATAATTGTGACAACCACCCAAAACAAAAATATGTGACGACATTAGTCACAAAATAATGTGATCACCCTCGGAGTGCAAATATATGTTTGCCGTCTAATTCTACGTTTCTGTAAGCATTTACATTGATTCCTCAATCATAATTATGCATAAATATATGACGTTCAATAGTTGGCAAAAATATCTGACGTAAATCTTTTATTTTTATGCTTTTTACCCGACTGCGCGATGCAAAGCAGGGTAATGTGTTTATCAGTCTATGTATGTTCCTATGTGGCGTCGCGTTGTAGAGAAAATTTTTAATCTATATACATATATAAATCAATTGCTGTTCGTTTGTCTCGCTAAAACTCCGAAATGACTTGACTGATTTGGCTAATTTTGATCTTGAAATATTTCTAGAACTTCAGGGAATGTTTAAACGGTGAGAAACATAAATAATAAGTAATAGAATTACTAAAAACGACAATTTAATTTTCCAATACAAAATGTTCCTAGCTGTGAAACATTTGATGCGTTTTGTCAAATTGTCATTTGGTCGTCAAATATTTATAGGTGCGTTTAGAAATTTGTCTGTTTCATAGCTGTAGTATAAGGTTCGATCTCTTTGAAAACTTAGGACCATAATTATTATATAACTTTCTAATGTAACCTTAGGAACATATCTTACTTTTTTATTTTATAACTGGCAGTTAAGGGAGAGGGACAGGGGAGGGAGAGGGGGGAGTTATTAGGTGGTCCAAAGTTTGCCGGGTCACCTAGTATTAATTATAAATATTGGGGGTAATTTCCAATATGTATCATGTGTACTGTATACAGTCAGTTACATATAAGTTATTACTTAAAAGTAATGGGTGGTAGATTCAGTTACCACGTAAAAAAGTAGTAGATGAAATATCAATCATCCCCTATTGTTATACCTTTAGGGGTAAAATTTTGTTTCCAAATTTTAATGAGAATAACTTCAAGGTATACATACACGTATACTTTGAAGTTATGCGTAGCGTAGTTATGAGTAGCAGTGATAGCCTATTGGTTAGAACGTTGGTCTCCCGAACGCGGGGGCCCGGGTTCAAATCCTGGCACGCACCTCTAATTTTCAAATATTATGTGCGTATTACAAGTTAATTATCACTTGCTTCGGTGAAGGAAAACATCGTGAGGAAACCTGCACACCTGAGAGTTCTCCATAATGTTCTCAAAGGTGTGTGAAGTCTACCAATCCGCACTTGGCCAGCGTGGTAGACTATGGCCTGTACCCCTCACATTGTGAGAGGAGACCCCGAGCCCAGCAGTGGGACAATTATAGGTTGTTGCTTTGCTTTTTTGCTATTATACATACACTACCTATCCAATAAAAAAAGAATCGTCGAAATCGGATCTTCCAGTACAAAATTATTGGGGTAACGGGTAAAAATTCCGTGGGTGAACAATCAATTATCCCCTATTTTCGTACCTTAGGGTAGGAATAAAATTTTTCAAAAAAAATAACAGCAACTTCAAGACATATCCTATCCATTAAAAAAAGAATCATCAGAATCGGACCACCCTGTGCCGATTGCTGCGTCATTATACATTAAAAAAATATGCATGTCAAATTGAGAACCTCCTCTTTTTTTTTCGTTGGTTAATAAAATAATCAAAAACAAACTGTTTTTTAATTACCTAAATAAATAATAGTTTAAAAAAACTAAAAAACACGCTTTTATAGAAAACCCAACTAAAAAAATAGAAAATAAATTTGAATTAAGAATCGTGTAATTGTAATAAAAGCGTGAGGTGCATGGTCTCATATTAAAAAGCACCCCACGCTTTAATTAAACACCCACGCTTAATTCAAATTTATTGTCTATTTTTTTTACTTGGATTTTCTATAAAAGCGTGTTTTTTAGTTTTTTGAAACTATTATTTATTTTTTAATTTTTTTGTTTGATTTCGTGAAATGAAATTTAGGTTTTTTTTTCTTTCTTTTTTTCTTAAAATATTGAATTGTCATCGGTCCTCGATAAGTCTACGAAGTTTGAAAGAAATCTGACCAGTTAAAGCTAATTAAAGCGTGTAATTAGGTTTTCCTTTCTTTCTTTCTTTCTTTTTTTCTTTAAATATTGAATTGTCATCGGTTCTCGATAAGTCTACGAAGTTTGAAGGAATCTGACCGTTTAAAGCTAATCAAAGCGTGTAATTAGGTTTTTCTTTCTTTCTTTCTTTCTTTTTTTCTTTAAGTATTGAATTGTCATCGGTCCTCGATAAGTCTACGAAGTTTGAAAGAAATCTGACCATTTAAAGCTAATTAAAGCATGTAGTTAGGTTTTTCTTTCTTTCTTTTTTTTTCTTTAAATATTGAACCTTCATCGATCCTCGATAATTCTACGAAGTTTGAAAGAAATTTGACCGTTTGAAGTGGGTCAAAATCAAGTCCAAAGAGAAGTTACAAATAAACAGACAAACAAACATACAGGGGAAGCTAATATAAAGCGTGTAAAATAAAAAAGCTATTGTACAGTACCATCTCTGTAAAACTCTGTGAATCACTTCAAAAAAAGTGTTGTCATTCGTAAAATCAAAAAGTGTCGAAATTTTCCGTCTAGCCCCCTTTCACAACGCGCGATAAGGAACTTCGTTCCAAAAGTATAGAAAATAAAAGATCGTCAGATATTTTTGCCAACTATTGAACGTCATATATTTATGCATAATTATGATTGAGGAATCAATGCAAATGCTTACAGAAATGTAGAATTAGTAAACGGCAAACATATATTTGCACTCTAAGAGTGATCACATTATTTTGTGACTATAAATGTCGTCACATATTTTTGCTTTGGGCGGTTGTCACAATTTTTTGATGCACTTTTTTATCAGATAATTTTGTCGTCACTTTAATATGCTGTCTATGAATATCAGATATTTTTGTTGCGTCCGTGCAGACAGATATTATTGAACGCATTCTTGGGCAGATATTATTGCTGACGTGTCCATAGTCATATATTTATGCTCGTGACTGTACAGTTTAGTAGAGAAGTGAATAATCGTCTTTGCAACGTTGTCGTCACATTAGAAGTTTTTACGAAGAAAGATGAAGTAAAACTATCACAAAGAAAAGAAACACGCATGAAATATTAGTATTAATTGCATTATTCAATAAAAGTTTTTTTTTAAATTGATTTCGTATAAGACTATAAAAGACTATAATCTTATGATTATTGCATCAAATTGAATAGACAGACCTATTTAAACCTGATTTTTTTAAGCTTGGAAGAGATTATGGTTCCAGCAAAACTCATATTGCATTTCCCTTAATAGATTCCGCCACTTATACCCGAAAATTTATTTTTCTAAAGGTCTAAAACGATCTACACGATCTAAAAGATCTCATTTTCATTCTCAACTTTTAGAACTAAATCCAGATTTATAAAATACTAGCTGTGCTCGCGACTTCGATCGCGTCGGATCCTTTTCTCGCGTAAATCCCGATCCCCAGGGAACCCTAATCATCTATTCGAGCGGTATGAAATATACTTTACGATCTCTTTTCATATCTACCAAATATACACGTTTTCATAAAAATCGGTCGAGCCCTTTCGTAGGATTGCGACCACAAACACCGTGATACGAGATTTGTAGATATTAGATTTATCTACTGATATTATTATCTTTATTGCTATTACTATCATCAGAAACCAAACGTAACAGAATATTTAATTTATTGAAATGAAAGGGACGAGTTCACAGAACACTTTAACCTTTACAAGAACCGGATAAATTTTCCTAAAATTTATTATTGTTAAAACAAATAACTTACCAAAGTAGGCCGCTGTTTTTTCAATTATGATCGTGGCTTTGCTTTGCAACAACTTAATGGATATAGCTCCGGGATATAAGACTTTTCTTACAAACTCTGTTACAAGCATTTTCAGTTAAGAAAGTTAAATGGTAGCAATCATTGTTTTATACATTCATCAACGTAAAAATACAAATAAAACAGTCTCAATGCTATTTATATGGTTATCTCATCGAATCGTTAAACTGATTTGACAAGAAAAGTATTTCGATTTCAATCGATATATCCATGCCAAATTACAGTTTTCTAGGACGAAATGTCTTTGCGCTATACTAGGCTGGACGAACATGGCGAACAAGGGTTTGGCTTTGACCACAGAACCCTAAAAGCCAGAAAATCCTCTTAAATTTTATCTATATCTTAAGACCATTCGAATGAGATCAAAAATCTGTTATAATTAAAAGAAAAGTCCTCAGTGAACTCCACAACTCCGAGCCCAAACTCTGAAAGATGATATTTTTCACCACAGATTGTGAAATGTTCAGGCCGAATTTTCTAAAATTTCTAGGAAATGTTGCATAAAAACTAGTTAGTAGGTAATTAACATTACTAATAATTATTTACAGGACATTTCGAATTCCTACGGCTTAGGAAATAAGAGGGTTAATTACAAGTATTTTCCATATTATGTTGCATCATTTTCGGAGTGAAATTGAGACATTACCACGTAAACAAAGCTACTAGCATTTACTAGTAAATACACAACTAACTACTAGTAGTTAGTTTTGAAATATTAATCTATTTTATTCCTTCTATACATAAAAATAAAACTGGCTATAGCATTAAAAACTTAAACCGCATTTCGAATAAAGAATAGAGAATGACCCGACAAATAGCCAAAAGTGCAAAAACTTAAGCTATAAACCGCTCAAGTTGCCCGATCCTCGGAGGGGTCGTTAAAATGGAGAACTTTGGTTTGGAAACGGGTTTCGCGTGTGACAGGAAACTGAGGCACTATAATTTACTAAAGACAAAAAGGGGCGAATAGAAAAACTATTATAGCTAAACTAATCGCGTCCTTGACTGTATTTTATCTATCTTCGTATCCGTCGTATTCAGGTATTTACGTAACTGAACAATAAACGAGCAGCCGGGTTAACTAATGACATAAGAAGGGGTCACTGTCATAGACATTAGTAACACCAAAGGCATCAAAGCCCGAAAAGGAAGCAGGGGACTCCCGTTATTACTGTCTCTACGACACTGCGACCGAAACACGTAAAATACATTTCACGGTCGATTATATTCGTTGTCAGTTTCCTGGCTATCGGGAAAAAAGTGCCAGGTTCAGTTACCAAGAAATTATGCGGAATTCGCATTTTTCTCCTACACCACTGGCTCTGCAAAAAACTGTTCAGACATAAAATGTCAGTCTTATGGGCTACAATTTTTATCGGAAACATTTTTCTGAAAAATCAATAGTTAGCCAAATAAACGTACAAATTAAAAATAATGATTTTTCAAGGTAAACTTGAAAATGAAATATGCGGGTATTTTGCCTATACCTATTATATATTATAATATTCGTTATCAGCGCGTTGAAATACATAGGTATAACATCATTCAGATCAATCGGAGGTATGGACTAAAAGGAAGTTTATCCTTAACTTTATCATATAATTTCGACGAGGAGCATCATTCAACATAGTGAGAAAATCTGCAAGTGATTTTCAAAAGTGTGTGAATTATGCCAAATGGCCATTGTGAACGACCTGAAGAAGGCAGCGGGCATCCGCTGGATTCAGAAGGCTCAGGACCGGTCAGAGTGGCGCAAGTTAGGGGAGGCCTATGTGCAGCAGTGGATCTCCAAGGGCTGATGAATGAATGGATGACGATGATGGCCATTGTGAATTAAATAGACCTGTCTCCAAATAATACCCTAACATAAATTCATTAAAGGAATTTCTGATAAATCTTCGGAACACAGATACAAAGCCACGTTTACTCTCTTCGCATTGCAAACTTAACCCTTAATACATAAAATCAACTGTAACTTTATCACGAATCGTCGTGAATAATCTCTTCAAAGGAATTCTCTTAGCTAACTCTGGTTATTTACGTATACAAGAGATAATATTTGAATAGAGTTTCGTAGTTATTTTAACGGCTTATATTTCAATTCAAAGGGCTTACATCTTTGAATAAGATTTAATAGATTAAATGGATCTAATTAAGACTTATACTACAAAATTTTAATATTTTTTGAGTGTTATAAGAATTTGTAAATGCAAGTAATAATTATAAATAGTAAATAAAATTTTATATTATTTATATAACTGTAAAATTAAATCTGAATTTCAGAATTTTAAATCCGCAACCGATTTCACCTTGAAATACTAGGTTATTAAATAATTAATCAATGACTATATTGATAATCATTAGAGGCCAACGCTTATAAAAACTTACTTTCAAACCAATCCTAATAATTCGAGAAATTAAATATATAGGTACATACATTCAATTCAGGTATATATTAAAATAAAAGTATAAAACAATTTCAATTTATATCTTTTGGACAAAAACTATTTTATTTTTATTGACACTTTTAAAATTATTCAAGAAAGAAAGAAAATAAAGTCAAAAAGGAGAATGCCCATTTAGTATGGAGAAATGTACTGACTTTAACATTTTTGTGTCTTGATAAAAATACCTTTATTTGATTATGTTATCTTAATAAATTACACATACTAACTTTAGTCAAGAGATTTTAAACAAAATTAATTTGTATTTAGGTTATAGTAAGCTCACAGTAATATGGATTCTATACAGGCATATTAAAGTCGATTGCGGATGTAATGTCGATCTTTTAAGTTTCAAATTCATTTGACAGTCCCCAAACACCATGTAGTTTGTAATGTATTATAATCACAGAACACTATTACTGCTGGCTGATTATAATAATTTTCTAATTCATTTGACAGTCCCCTTACGTCATCTAGTTTGTTGTCATGGATATATTATACTATAACTGTTGTATCATAATTATAATCGAATCAATGCAACCTATTGGCCCGAAGGATCTTAAAAGATTCCTGATTGGCCCTTATCCAAACATAAATGGCCCAATGCTTTTCTTTTGTAAAACGGAAGTAAAGTTACTTATTAATTTCAGAAAATTATTCCTAATAAGGATTTTTTTACGAAATAGGGTAAAATACTTGAAATATTTTAATTAAATTTTTTGTCCAAAAATCACTGTGACACAATAATTTTTTTAAGAGTACTGGCTATGGGCATTCTCCTTTACTATTTTCCCGCCCTTATCTCTGAAACTACTTACGCTAGAATTTTGAAAAAAATACAGAGAATAGTTTTTATTTATTACTAAGTATAAAAATTACATTTAATTCATGAACAAATTTAAAACTATATTTTTGTTTACATTTAAAATATTTTTAAGGTTGGTATAACTTTTAAATTTAAAATCACGTAAAACGCATGTCAGATTTATATGCTTTCGATATTACTAAACAAGGGTAACAAGTACTTACAAATTGTATTTTTTTAACTCATATGAACTCTAAAACTTTCTCCTGAATTATGATTGGAAGAGAAAAATTCTGTAACCTCAAAAACAAAGAATCCACGCCGACCGAACGGGCATAGTTGAAGCCAATAATCCCGAATGATAAGATCAAAATGCCTATCATAGGGAGATTTGAAATCGCGATTCCGGATGAACCAAATTTTACCTTAGGCTATTACTGCCTGTCACTTCCAGTGCTCGATAATGCTCTATTTGATCGTTTACAATTCATAGCATTTCAAATATGAGAGTACATCTATATACATTAACTGTAATAAGGCAAAACTCCAATTTTATTCAATATTATACTATTATATTTCTTTTGGATACACAGTAGTATGAATTCAAAAAAAGCTAATCGTTTTAAATGATGAATGTATTATTATCTAATAATAAAATGTCTCGAACACAGATCTTCCAACATTGATGGAAGCCCAGCTGATAGATGCATTTTTTGTAAACAAACCCAACTGTCATGATTTAAAAGAAGAAAATGCCAGCCAAGGAATATTGAACGTGGTACTGCACCTCGTTACAATACCTATTTCAACGCGCTGATAACGAATATCATCCTCGGAATAACATTATTTTGCATTTTTTACGTTTATTTGGCAAAATGTTGATTAAGCAGAAGAATGTTTCCAATTAAAGTTGTAGCCGATATGTAGACTGACGACTATCATAGGCAGCGCGTTGAAATACATAAGTATACCAAAATTCAAATCAATCGGAGGTATGGGCTAAAAGGAACTTTATCCCTAAAGTTTTATAATCGGTATGATTTTCTCTTTTTTATCACTTGCTGACATGTTGACATAGTCTTATGATGATCCTTGTTGCAGTGGTGGTAAATATTATTTTCTCTTTCTCTTATTGCTTGCTGATAAGTTGTCATACACCTACGATGATAATAGTAGGAGCAGATTGCAGCTCTTTGAATGCGTTTAAATTTTTTCTGTCTTAATGTAGTTGGAAAACGAAACAAATTGTGCTATTTAAATCAAGCAGTTTCAATGATGAGTTTGAATTTCTGTTCTCGGCCTGGGTGTGTGTTCTTGTCTTTGTCCGTGGTACCCACGACACAGGGAATCCTAGTGTGGAGCGTTTTATTTTAAATCACGCCAATACTTTAAGGGGATACCCGGCGTGTGCCACTATACTAGAAAATAAATGTGCCTAATGCATTTTTTTGGTTACCTCAAACCATCTTCGCATTTATGTCTTTCAGTTTGGGGCATATCGGTTGAATGGTTTCGTCAGTAGTGACGTTAGGGTAGTCATAACGGAACCCTTATAGTTTCGTCATGTCTGTCCGTCCGTCCGTCCGTCCGCAGCATATCATCGAGACCCTTAGTGCTGGAAAGCTATAACTTAACATGGATTTACATATTTATTATTTTTGTATGGGTTTCAATGGCAGATAAGGGCGCCGTAGTAATCTCGTCCAGGGCGCTGATAGTGCTAAAACCGGCATCATAATCTATAAAGGACATCCTCACAAACATTTTTTGTTTTACATATTATATAGATTACACAGCAAGTCTTGTCGTTCTGTGGCGTAAATCACACAGTCCCTACAAATTACTCCATCATGCCGCGTGATAGAGTAATTTTCTGGGCCCATAGTGACTCATATATCATTCTTTACAACGATTGTAATTACATGCCATAAAGCTTTGTAAGAAAACGTTAGCGTCACATATATTTATGTACTTAAGTCTTAATGGTAATGGATTTCTGAAGGAAGAATTATTAGAGGGTAGTATTTAGTCTGGCCATAAATACTGTTATAATTAAAAATAAACAAAATATTATATTTGAATTTGGAATCTATCATTTTTATATGATTGTTCATTGAGTTTTCTCATTTTGGTGCCAATACATTGTACAATATTTTATTTATTTATTTATAGAACCACCAACAGAATTACATGTAATACATGATCCAACAATACAATTTTGCGATATTAAAATGGAGTGGGGTGATAAAGAGAACCGAATTGCTGTGATTGCATTACACAAAGTAGGTATGGAGCCAAATGCAAATTTTAAAACTCTCCATACGCTTGGTATCAATAAAATGTTTATGAGTCGAGCTATTAATAGGTACAATGAGACCTCTTCTGTTTGTGACAGAAAAAGATCTGGCCGTTCACGTAGTTTCGTAAGAAAAAGGTGCTCAAAGCAGTAAGGGAAAGAATTCGAAAAAATCCTGTCCAAAAGCAAAACATTTCATCTCAGGAGATGAAGATAGCACTGAGAACCATGTCGCGTATTTTAAAACATGACTAAGGACTTGCAGCCTATAAGAGACGTACTGGTCATTTTTTAACTGATAATTTAAAAAAGAATAGGTTGGTAAAATTGAAACAACTACTGAAGTGGTACGCAAAGGGAGGTCACAGAAAATTTCACAGAATAATTGAGCAACATTTTAAGAAAAAAATGACCGTATTTATGCTCGAAGCACTATGGAAGCTTCCCAATTAGTCGACAGAGTGCAACGTTGGCACTATCCGACTTCAGTGATGGTTTGGTGGGGTATTAGCTATGTAGGAGTGATTGAGCCATACTTTTGTGAAATAGGTATCTAAACATCGGCACAAGTGTATAAAGATAACAACACCATGTTCAATAACCAAGAATTGTCCTTCCAGCAAGACTCGGCGCCGGGTCATAAAGTTCGGTCTACGCAGTCTTGGTTGGAAACGAACGTTTCAGACTTCATCAGAACTGAAAACTGGCCGTCGTCGAGTCCCGATCTTAATCCGCTGGATTTATGATTTATGGTCATTTTTAGAGACGCACGGCTTGCTCTAAACGCCGTGATAATTTGAGTCCCTAAAACAATCCGTACGATTGGCACTGAAGAATTTTCCCATGGAAAGAGTGCGTGCTTCTATTGATAATTGGCCTCAACGTTTAAAGGACTGTATTGCAGCCAATGGAGACCACTTTGAATAAGAATAATATATTTAATTTTTTTTATGTTTATGTATTAAACTAACACACTGTAAAAGTAATAAATGTTATTTGAATAGATTTTTTGTCTTTGTTTCAGTATTTATAGCAAGACTAGGTATATTAGTTCATTGCATACAAGTTGTACGCATATCCTTTATAGACTTTGAAACCATCCAACCGATATGCACCAAAATGGTTTCATTTGAATTCGGGTGCAATGCTAAGATGCTTATTTTTTTTGCATATGCAGACGCCAGGTATCCACTACTAGTCATATAAAATATAGACTTTTACTTCGTAATTGTTATATGCAAAGAAATAAAGAGTGTCTCAAAAAGGTACTTGTAACATGAGTATGCACGGTAATTTTTAAAGAACCAATATCGTTGGAAGTAATGACTGAGGAAAACGTTTCTCTTAAAATGTCTAAAGGAAAAGAATTCTAAAATATTCCATCGCGTATCTTCAATTGCCGACAAAAATTATCTATTCAAATGAAGCTTCGGAATGCGATATTTCAATTGCTTAAATTGGATCATAAGAAAGACCCAACTCATATTTTTCACTTCCGGAAAGGCCTTAGGAGAAAACTCATTATATATTTCGGACGTGCGCAGGAAAGAGAATCCAATGCAGAGTTGGTCATAGATTCGTATTCTTTAAAAACTAAGAAAAAAGCATGAGAGTAAACTATCTGGGCAAGTCTGAAACCCATGGAAATAAATAAAGAAAAGTAAAAAAGAAAATCGATTATGAAGTGTGCATTATGTAATTTGCCATATTTTTCAGACGACATCGTAATTTTGGTGTTGTCTTCCTTATTCTAAGAAGGTATTCCATATTAAATTGTTAAGTTACAGTCTATTAAATATTTATTAATAAATTTTTAAAAATATATAATATAATCAATTCGAATTAATATTATAAATAATATTATCAGACATATTATATCGTCTATAAACTACTAAATATTGATTAAGAACAAGACTATAAAAAATAACGATAAATAATTTATTAGTCCAGTACTTTTTTAAACACAATAAAAACAATAAGTTCCACATTATTAAAAGTCTAACCAAAAAATTCAAGTTTTTGGTTAAATTAAAACTCACCCGATAATTTCCACATACGCCAATCACGAACGCAAAGTTCCAATAACACACAACGAAAGTTTATCCACCGAACTGCAATAACTTCGTACTGAACTCCGTTCACCCGTCATACGTCTATCGCCAACGAAGGCTGGCCATCAACTGGCAGGCAACGGTTATGTTATCTGTGCATACATTCTACTAAACATGCGCAAAACAGACGAATGAGATTGTCTACAACTTTCATTGGGTTTGCTGATGATGCGGTAATAGGCATCTAAAACTTAAGTAGTTTTAATTTCATAAGATAATAATAATTTATTGTATTTATTGCAACCCAGTGGTTTGTTAATGGACACTGTTGATGGATGATTTTTAGACAAACCGCAAAAAAATCCCTTTTTGAAGAATCACAGAAATACATTGATCATTCTGCCCGCGGTTTTCCCGTATTTTTCGTGATAGTAAGTACCCTATAATTGTGTTGTACATTTTTGGTGATTTTTGCTAAATGTCATGAAAATCAGTTCTCTAGTTTTCGCGTGAAAGAGTAACAAACATCCATACATCCACACAAACAAACACACATTTATGGTATTAGTAGGATTAATATGTAAAATAACAAAGCACAATACTTAAATTAATTTTATAATCTATTATTAAAACCCTTACTGGAAGTTTTCGGTAATATATTCATTACAAAAATTACTCTTACGTGGAGGAACAATAAATCTTACGCCCCTTGGATTTGAATATTAGCTCTGGCGTAATTTAAGACTGTGATAGAAAGTGTTAGGGGGGTCACTTTATAATTATTTGTTTTAATCTCATAAGTATTTTATTGTTTATCAAGACCTGAAATAAACCTTATGAATATGTTGAAGCGCTCATAGCCCTGTGTCTAGCGTCGATCCTAAGTGATCGACAAAGTTAAACAACAAAGGGCGTGGTCGGTAGTTGCATGGGTAACCGCTAGTGGCAAAATTTTTTTGGGCACTTCCGTGCTTCGAAGGACACGTAAAGCCGTTGGTCCTGGTCGTTATCGTAAAATAACAATTGTTAAGCTATGTCGGAAACCCTCAGCGGCATGAAAACTTCAGCCACTTGGGTTGGCCACTAAACCCTTTAGCAATCCGCATTGGAGCTGTGTGGTGGAGTATGCTCTAGGCCTCCTCAAGAGAAGAGACCCGTGCTTAATTAAATAGTGGGTCTTTAATGGATTGAAGCCATACCAGCATTTTGGAATATTGTATAAAGTGCTAGAAGTGTTATATGAATAAAAAGCAAGTAGTAGCACAGAAGAGTGTAGGGTCGAATCATACACTACCTCAAACATTTTCAAACTTATTTGCTACTAGAAAATATAATTATTATCACTTGCTGAGAAGAAATATATCAGCAGTAAAACAATTTGGGATCTAGCTTGCCGATTAAAAACGCCTTTGTTTAGCACCGTGTATAATTTTGTTTCTTACATTGATCTCCTGATTACTTGATAAATAAGTTTAAGCTTCTGATGATGATGGAAGTACAGTGGAACCCGTATTTTTTTACTAATCACGAGCCAAGCTTAAATAGAATCTCACCTGATGGTAAGCAATGAAGACATGGGTGCGGGTAAAGATAACTTAGTAAAAGCCTCTTCACTCTTGCCTTGGTTTTGATGAGTTCCATGCATTAACTTACTTGGTAATAAGGGTCTGTCTTGAGGGGCCTTAATAATAAGAGTATTTTTAGTTTCCAAAACTATAGTTTGAACAACACATTTTAATTTAAATACATTTAATAACATTCTGCTTTATTAACCAAATAATATTTATTAAAATTCAGAGTTTTCATATATACCGTGAGGTTTATTCATATTAAAACAAATACATTTTTATACACAGAACTTTACTCGTCTTCTTAGAACATACATGTACGTCTGGGGTGTTTCAAGGGAGCATTATTAAGCCCTTTGCTTTACTCAGTATTTACAAACTATAACTTGGTGTTTATAATTTACACTAAGCGATGGTGGTTACATGATCACTCTAAATAACATATCTACTTACCGTCAGGTGGGATTGTAGTCAAGCATTAACTTATTTTAAGTAAAAAAAATGGAATTATATCACATGGTATTTAATATAAAGATATGTATAATATAATAAGTCATCATACTTTTTACAGAACTGATGGAACTGACGATTCTTGAATTGATATGTTGCTATTTTGACTTAGTTTCATGGATCGATCTAGGTTGTCACTTGCAACCTACAAGACTACGATGATTTGTAATTCTAGACTAACGACAAGACGTCTTACAAATTTTCTAATTAAAGTTACGTAATATTAAACTTATACGTAAAATATCTTCTTTATTTAAATCACTGTTATAATAATATTACACCAGGCATATGAAAATATGTAATGTTATTTATTAAGGGAGGCGCAAGCAAACGACACGGTCACCATGTTAAGACTGATTTATTAATCTTTATCATACCCTCATTTATACGTACAATATCATAACAATCCCCTTTTTGAAAAAAAAAACAAATTATAACACAACCCAATAAATTAAACAATGAATAAAAAATACAATATTTCATTTTAATTTAAAAAAAAAACAGTGAAGTTTTAATAATTATTCTTGAAATAGTTATTAAACTCCCCTAAAAAAAACTAACAAATAAATTTTAAAGAAATTGATTACCTAAGCAATTTTTTTTCGTTTCAATCATTATTAATTTCATATTATTATTGTCAACATTTCATTAAAACATAATTTATTAAGAATTAATTAACACCAAATAATTAACATATTCAAATCGTCTAGTCAATAAATCTATTCCAAAATTAAAAATATTATCACTTTAATTGTCAAATTACTTTTGTCGTCAGAACATTAAATAAATTTATTACAGTAATATACCTACCTACTCGTATTATGAATAAATTTAATGTCAATTTAACATTTCAAGAAAATTGCGTCAATTAATTTAAAATACATCCATACACATTTCATTAATTTGACATACTTACATTAATACACATAATTATTATATTCTAAAATTGTCTTATCCAACATAACCTTGTCATGTCGCCCCTTGCTGCCCATGTCCAGGTGGCGGGAAACCCCACCGATCAGGAGGAATCACTTGCCTGCCGTAACGAGTGTATCTATTAGTGTCATTGCCTGATGTCGGAGCACTGGAGCAGTGTGGTGAAGGCTCGCGATCCGTGTGCACGGGAATATCGTCATACCTTGTAGAAGAGTGGTAGGAAGCTAATGACTTATCCTTAGAACCGGGAATATCGACTATCAGGTGCCTTCTATTTCGCCGCACGATCTTACCTGTTTTAAATAGTAATACCGAATACGATCTAGGTCCTACTAACGAGCTAACTTTTCCTGAACACCACCTGTTATCTATACGAACTTTAACATGTTGTCCTACCTTTAGTGGTGTGAGATCCCTACTGGATCTATCATAATAAACTTTTTGGGTATTCTGACGACGCTCAAATTTTTCTATGACATTTTTATGAATTTTAGGCCTTAGTATTCGAGGTGGGCATGGCACTACGCTTCGAAGTTTTCGGTTGTAAAGCAATTCTGCTGGCGAAGGAATTTCTGAACTAATAGGAGTGTTTATATATTCTAGTAATGCTATATTTAGATCTGTTCTGTCATAAAACGTTTTCTTCATTATATTCTTGATTGTTTGTATAGTACGTTCCACCTGACCATTCGATTGAGGATATCTAGGAGAAGACGTAATGTGTTGGAAATTCCATATATTTGAAAAATTTTTGAAAGCGTTACTTGAAAATTCAGGTCCGTTGTCAGTCATGACTATTTCAGGAATTCCATGTCTAGAAAATATATTTTTCAATTTGGATATTACGTGATCACTTGTAAGACAGCTAAGTTCATTAATTTCTACAAATTTACTATAGTAGTCTACAACGATTATGTACGATTTCCCACGAAAATGAAAAACGTCGGCTCCCACTTTATACCACGGCTTATCATATATTTCATGTTGAACTAGTGGTTCCTTACAGTTTTGTTTTTTATATGTAAGACACGCTTGGCATTGCGACACGTAATCCTGCACCTGTGAGCTCATATTCGGCCAAAACATAATTTCTCTAGCCCTCAACATACACTTTTCTAAGCCTAAGTGGGCTGAATGAATCTTTTTTAACATTTCCGCTCGCATACATTTCGGTATAATTACCCTATTTCCTTTCCATACAATACCAAACGATGTCGTGAGCTCGTCCCTATAATTCCAATAAGGTTTCAATATATCTATAACCTCCGTTTTATGCGTTGGCCAACCCCGCTTAATTACTTTGATTAATTCGCAAAGTTCTCGATCGTTCTGAGTTTCGACTTGTATTTTTAAGAAGTGTGAATCAGTCAGCGGATTACTAGATGCAACCGCACACACCTGCGCCTGCGCATCGAGATGGTCGCGCGGCTGTGTGGGTGCACTCGAGCCCGGTGCGACTGCACGCGATAGCGCGTCTGCAATGTATAAGTACTTCCCGGGCTTGTAAACAAGTTTGAATGCATACGGCTGTAAACGAAGTAGCATTCGCTGCAAGCGCGCGGGCGCGCTCGCCAGCGGCTTGTTTATTATACTAACAAGCGGTTTGTGATCGGTTTCAATAGTAACGTCTGACCGACCGTATATATATGTATAGAATCTTTCACACGCAAATACGCACGCATATAATTCTTTTTCAATTTGCGCGTATGACTGTTCGGTTTTTGTTAACGACTTTGAAGCGTAGCACACTGGTAGGCCGTCTTGCATTAGACATGCACCTAATCCATTTTTACTAGCATCTACTGAGATAACTACCGGCTTTTTTAACGTGTAGTATTGTAAAACAGGAGTTGAAACTAAGCTATTTTTTAATTCGTTAAAACAAGCTTCATGGTTTGCGTCCCAATGCCACTCGACGTCTTTTTTTAGTAATTCTCGTAATATAGATGTTTTTTGCGACAAATTAGGTATAAATGTATTTATGTACGTAATTAAACCTAAAAACCTTTCTACGTCCTTTTTGTTCTTGGGCGTCGGCATGTTCTTTACAGCTAATAAATGTGAATCATCCGGATAAATACCATTTTGTGTTATTTTGTGACCTAGGTATTTAATCTCGCTTAACCCTATTTTACATTTATCTTTATTCAATTTAATATTTATTTCCTGACAACGACGTAACACAGCCCTTAGACGTTGATCATGTATTTCTTTCGTAGGACCAAATATTAACAAATCATCAACAAACTGTATTATACCGTCCAAGTCATCAAAATATTCATACAATTTTTTATGAAAAATTTCTGAAGCCGAAGATATTCCGTATGGCATGCGTAAAAATTTAAATCTGCCAAACACAGTGCTAAATGTGCATAAGTTAGTACTGTCCTCGTGCAATTTTACGTGCCAAAAACCTTGCTTAGCGTCTAAGGTGCTGAAATATTTCGCTCCTGAAAGATTAGCGGTCAGTTCTTCGAATGTTGGTAGCTTAAAATGTTCGCGCCTAATGGCCTTGTTAAGGTCTTGTGGATCTAAACATATGCGAAGGTCACCGTTGGGCTTTTTAACGACAGTCATGCTGTTCACCCAGTCCGTGGGACCCTCCACTTTTGCTATAATACCTTGACTTTCCATTTCTAAAAGTTTACTTTTTACTTGATCTCTGATAGCAATAGGCAATTTTCTAGGAGCGTGAACAACCGGTTTTACCTCGTTATTTAATTGTATTTTATATACACCCGGTAAACACCCGACGCCTACGAATAAATCAGGAAATTCATCTAATATGTTTCTACCTGTATCTTTAACCGAAAGTATTCTTTTTATTAAACCTAGTTCCTCGCACGCTTCCCTACCTAGTATGGGTGGTGAATTTACTTGTGCAATTATAAACTTAAGAATGTAAGTGTTATCTTTGTAAATCACTTTCAAGCAGCACTTGCCAATTACAATTATATTAGTACCGGAATAACCTTGTAATTTCACCGATGTTTGTGATAATAAAGATTCCGACACATTTATTTTTGTTAAATAATTTCGAGGTAATATATTAACATCTGCTCCAGTGTCCAATTTAAAGTCAACCATACTATTATTTATTTTAATATTTACTAACCAATCACTAGGTTTACTTCGAGAATTTAGGCAATTGTGATTTATTACCTGATCGGAGGAGTCACCCTGCACCGCGAAGCCCCTGCACATCTTTGAGAAGTGATTTAATTTGTTGCATCTGTTGCACTGCTGACCGAAAGCTGGACATTCGTATGCTCTGTGTATCCTTCCGCATTTGGAGCATCCCTTGGTATAACGCTTAGAACCCTCAAACTGTTGCTTCTTAAGTTTATTTACCGAATTATGACTTTGAGCCGCTGACGGTTCGCCGGATATACGAGCCTGAGTACGGCGCTGTGTGCGTTTAGTCGACGTACCACTCCCCGACTGTTGCTTGGGTCCGCGGTTACCCTTTATCCAGCATACCTGCTCGCTTACTGCATGTACATCGTGATCTATATTTTCTGTCTTGAGGTTCTGAGCCTGAGCATGAGATATTTCCGCCAATCTGCATATGTCCATTGCTTTATTTAGGGTTAAATCCGTTTCCCTCAAAAGTCGTTCTCTTAATGCACCATCCTTTATACCACAAATTAGTCGATCCTTTATGAGATCCTTGCACAGATCCTTGAATTCACAACTTGCCGCCATTTTGTTTAACTCAAACGCGTATTGTTCAACGGATTCGAATTCTTGTTGTTCGCGGGTAAAAAATTTATGCCTTTCAATTGTTATGTTTTTCTTCGGGAAGAAAAATTTGCTAAATGCTTCCAGTAACTGTTGAACTGTCGTAAATTTCTCCGTGAACTGGTCATACACTTCTCGACATTTCTCACCGATAATATGCAAAAGGATGTTTATTTGAACTTTATTATCTTTCTTTGATAGTTCACATGCTTCGTAATAAATCATGAAGGCCTTCTTCCAACTGTCCCATTCTTTACTTAGATTGCCAGACGTTACGTTTTGTAAATTTTGTTCGAACAAAAATGGCGGGGGCGGCCGCAACACCGATTCCATTGTGGATCGTGACGAATACTTTAGCTTGCGATTTAGATCCACTTGTTTTTAACACTTTTCTTATTTGATTCTCGTTTAATGAATTATTTAAGCATTATACGTATGCTTTTTTACCGGCTGCGCCATGTAATGTTATTTATTAAGGGAGGCGCAAGCAAACGACACGGTCACCATGTTAAGACTGATTTATTAATCTTTATCATACCCTCATTTACAATATCATAACACCTAATAGCTCAACCTTCTTTCATAAAAACCCAAAAAGTTGAAGTTTTTTTTTTATATTTCCATAAAAAACATCGGTGTGCCTTCCAGTTTGATATTTAATGTCGTTGTTTGTCGGTGTTTATTGTAACGGGTACGGGTGACGGTACATTAAAAAACTGTTCTGTCGGCACGTACGAACATGGTGTTGAGTTAATTTTAATTTCGCTATGCTCTGTACCAGCAAAAAATCGTATTACCGGAGTGCGAGGTGCAAGAGGGAACGACTGTATATTTAATTACAAAGTGTGCTGAAAATACTTTTCGAGAAAAAATTTCGCAACCTTTTTGCAAACACGATGTCCAAAACCTAACGCTTCCGTGCATGAAGTTTTTACGGGCAATTTAGAAATTTAATTACTTTTAACTGGAACGTAAAAAGTCATATGTAGTGTAGTTAAAGTAAACAGAAAGTAGTACGCTTCACATACTTTGCTGTGGGTATTTTTATTTATCCTTTAATTTTATACTTTTCAGCTTTTGATACTATTTACAGGTGCTAAGTAGCGAATTATTGTATGAGGGTCACTAGTTTAGTAAAAATAAATCTTCCACTTGACATGAGCGTACCCAGTTCTGGCGCAAATCAGTTGTATATAAGCAAGAAAACTTCGATAACGTGATTCAGGTCTAGTGTTGTTATTTTTTATTTATTTGGGAGTTAATTTCAAGGGCCACTGAGATCAAAAGTGATCTGTTGTGGCTATGGTTGCTATATCTGGTCATTAAGGTTTACAGCCAAAATTATCCGAAGATAATCGTGGGTTCAAGATCCTTAATGAGTTCGGGCGATATTATGCGTTCGCCTAGTGTTAGATTTCTGCAGTGAGAGATAGTATGGATACGTAGAGGATATGGATGGATGGTGAGTAACTGAGACCGATAGTGTGTAGGTGTTTATTTACTCTACAATTTCCAGAAGGTAATCTAGATGGAACTCGAATTTTTTGTCAGTTTATTTAGTATTTAGTTTATTTAGTATTACCACTTCCGTAGTGTATTTTTCCGAGTAACTAGACATTAGGATTTTGCGTCAAAATCATATACTTGCATTACCATTTGATAATATTCTTTTTTTGTATGACATTTAAAATCGAATTAACTACAAATTTATATTTTTTTTATCATAATTTTCAAATTTTAAACTATGTAATTATTGTACGCCTTTAGGCAGGACATAGAGATCAACTTGCTTATCTGTAACATCTGTATATTACCCTGTACCTATTGTTCACAATAAAGAGTGATTTGACTTGATTTACTTTTTGAATGAGTTTCCTGACTTAAGAATCTGTGTCTCGATATGACAAAATCTATCACCAACAGCTATTGTATTATACTGATTGTGCTCGTAGCCTATTCGGATGGTACTCAGACCAGTGTCCCATTTGCTAATTGATTGCATTCAAGGTTTACTAGAATAATACAGTCATTGAAGAGCTCTATCGTAAAGCATCAATTTCGTTAACGGCCTGCAATGTTATGGTCACACAAACAATGCAATGCCATTTAGGTCTTAGGATTGATGACCTAGTATGATCAAACTTCTAAATAGTTGTGGTCATATTTTTAATGTAATAGTAGGCCTTCGGCACTTCGTACTTTTTTATGATTAACATCATACATGTACGTTTAGTATGATTAACAAGTACGTGTCGCGTTCGACGTGTCGGGTCAATTTCAGAAAGGCTGCTACGCCGTGTCATACATTCAAAATCTATCACACATGTCATCACAAAAATAAGAGAATCCTGACATTGTCAGAGAAGATAAAAGTTATGATTAGAAAGAGAGGCTACGTCTAGATATCAACGTCTGTTGACGATTAGTGCTGTGCAACCTGATTTACATTTTTTTATGTCGGATCAAGAGTAGCTATTTATTTAAATGATTTTGCGGAGTGACCCTTCTGTACTAGTAGATACTATAACATTCTGTGGTTATAGGTATTTTTTATTAACCAGCGCACTGTCTAGATTTTTCCGCGTTTTCTAGGATAATAAGCACCCTATATTTTATTCCAGATCATGGTCTAAGTTATTAATTAAATTTATGAAAATCCATTTAGTAGTTTTTGCATGAAAGAGTAACAAATACCATACATCCTGACAAAAGTTCTCATTTATAAGAAGTAAGAAGTAAGAAGAATTTTACAGCTACGTGCAACTTACCCAGTAAATATTACGGTGTATGGCTATCAGGCCATATATCTATCTTATGCAAACTGGAAGCCGCATCAAGTCAAACTGCAAACTTGACAAGTACTTGATCGTGTATGGCCAGCTTAAGATTTTAACAGATAAGCAAATTAGGTTAATTGATTTTGGCCCCACAATGACATTCAAACGTACTGTGGTGACACGTTTTTACAAATCTTAGATAGAAGCTTCTTTAATTATACACTGATTGTCAATGAGGTTTAACATTTTACATGCTCACACAATCCGATTACTCTGTTATACAAAAATATCTATAGAAAATACCCGTCTGAATACCAAAATAGACACATCAACTGGCTTAAAACGTAGCGTTTTGATCTATATACGTATTTGGAGCTCCATTTATAACCATTCCGTAATACAATTTCCATAATTTGCACGCCCATATTAAACAGGAAATAAACTGTCAAATATAGAAGGTCATATTGTTTATTTGAAATCCATATTTCAAGGCTAATTTTACTCCTACAGGCCCTCTCGTGTTTGAGAACATTTTGCAAATTAATGGTAGCCGTAAAATAAATTCCGCGTGATATCCCCAACTGATATCCCAGGTCACTGGACATTAAGCGTGCGACTATGATGTAAGATATGTATTCAGGACTCATACCAAGCATTTATAGGTATATGTGGAAAGAAAAAAACTGAGATATCAAAGCCCAGCTTTTGACTTAAGAATATCAAACACTGATTTTTTATGTTGCAATGTGCAGACAAGTATTAGTTCTGATGCTAGGTACCTAGGTACATAAAAAAAGTATACAAAGGTGAACAACGCATAAGGCCAAACTGGAAAGACCTTCCTTAGGATGAATAAATGTAGGTAAGATTAAGCGCTCATAGCCCTGCGGCTTACGTCGATCTTAAGTGATCAACAAAGTTAAGCAACAGCGGGCGCGGTCGGTAGTTGGATGGGTGACCGCTAGTGGCAAATTTTTTTTGAGCACTTCCGTGCTTTGAAGGACACTTAAAGCCGTCGGTCCCGGTTGTCATCATATGATAACAGTCGTTAAGCCATGTCGGAGGCCCTTGAGCGGTTTGAAAACTTCCGACACTTGGTTGGCCACTAACCCCTCCACCAATCCGCACTGGAGCAGCGCGGCAGCGTGGTGGAGTATGCTCTAGGCCTCCTCAAGAGGAGAGACCCGTGCCCAGTAGTGAGCCATTAATAGGTTGAAGCCAATAGTAAGATAGTAGTAGCAATAATATGTGTTTTAATATTACATTATTAAATACTAGGAAATCGCCCTTACCTAGCTTCGGGAAAAATAGTAAAAAAAAAATAGTCTTTGTCACCCGGGGATAGTGTAGCTTCCCAACAGTGAAACAATTTTTCAAATCGGTTTGGTAGTTTCAGAGCCTATTCAATGCAAACAAACAATCAAATCTTTCCTCTTTATAATATTAGTATGAATTAACTATATAAATAAAGTCCTGTTATTTTTTCTCAAAGTTCTGGTAACCGCGTCCCACACTTTGGCTTTAGATAAAATTAGATATGCTCGCTTGAACATAATCTCTTGGCAGAAATCTGTCACAGCATTAAATCAGCTATTTATTTTTAGAGGGTTGTAGTTTATGGTACCTAATTAGTGATGTAGTATATTAGGGTGCGTACAGCGTTATATAACTTTTGTTATATAACACATTAACATTGCTAATCGTCCATTTGAAACATGCTATCTGTTTAACATGTTAAATAACATGTTTTATTACATTTTATGTAACATAGTCTGGACTCATCCTTACATTGTCCATATCGATAAAAGAGTAGAAGTTCCACATCATGGTAAGTCGTTCATCACCTAATTCAAAACCAAACTCACGTAGCGAATAAAGTGAAGTAAAGCTGTTTTTGAATTAGTTAAACTAACTAGTAACCAGTTAGGTGGTTAAACTTGAAAAAACAAACCCTGTTACTTTATAGACACGGTCACTAAAAAGCTCTAGGATCGTCTTACTAATAAGAAAATAAAAAGTAAATTCCTCAGTTTCTATTAAAATATGTTAATATTTGATATAAAAATTTTAGTATCTGAACTTTAAATACTTACAGAGGCTGTTAATTTAACATTGGCCTTGTCTGAATTAATTGTGTGTTGAGAATTTTTGTGAAAAGATGGAAAGTTTTGGCAGAAAATTTACAACGCTCCTAGGCTGATTCATTAGTATTATTTATTAACCAATGAAAAAAAAGAAAGTTTTCAATTCGACACGTATAGTCGTATATATTGTTTTAGGTATACGTCATCACGCAGCAAGCTGAGAAAGAAAGCTGTCAGCTCCAGGGTCGCCTGTCTTGTCTTTTAATTTTTTACTTATTTCTTTAAAAAATAGTGAGAGTCGGATCCCCACGGGCCAAGTGTTTCAACACCGAAAGCTTTAAAAATGTACGCTGACAGGAGATTTCCATACTTACTTTTTTTTTATTTTTTCGGCCACTTCTGCCGCAGCACCTTCTCTGATTTTGCTAACATGAAAACGAGACGGAGCCAGTGTATTGCAGGTAGTATCCCACACCAGCGACCGCCCCATATTCCATGGCACAATTGACATACCGTCAAGTCTCTTGCCATCATTTCGAAAAATGCCATTTGGCTCCATAAAAATTGATTCCATTTAAATTGCAGGCTTACACTAAGCCTTAAAAAATTACGCTCAAGCATTAACCTTCCTTTCAATCCAAAAAATCTTGGGGTAATATTCGTTATATGACGTTAGAAGTATATTTAATTAAAATATTTACAATCTGTTCATAATACATAAGTCCAAATCTTCCGTTTTATTTATCATGCTCATAAGTACACTTACATATTCTACGTTCGATGTATCAGTGTGTAACTTATTTATTGGACTGTTAATATTTTTAATGCTATGTGTTTACAAGTGAAATTTTCAATTAATACGTTTATTATGACGCCTTACATATTTAATTATTTGCTTGTTGGTTTGTTTGACCTCAACTAAAACACTAAACATAAAATTATTAACATTTTTAGTTTATGTGCTTATTTATTAAAACTAAACATTTTAATTACGTCTTTAATTACGTACTTTAATTACATCTTTCAACTTTGGTCGTCCGTAAATTTTGTTAATGAGTTTTTTGAAAGCAAATAAAAAGAAAATAGATATACTCACATAAGCACCATATTATTCGTCGTTTAATTATAATTATTTTAGAAACATTTTCATTGAAGTTAAATTTTAATATATCTTTTTAAATGGAGCTTTTTTCAATGCAAAATAAGAGTGAATTTTGAATTTTGTTGATTTACAATTTTAAAATATTGAGTATTGAAATACATAAAACTTTTTTAATATTTCCATAATAATATTAACATAATATAATAATATAGAGAATTTTAAGATTTATTTATTCTTATAATTCTTGATAAATTGTACTCCAATTATGTCTGTATAATATGAAAATAAGTTATCATTACTAAAATGATTTAATGATCATTAATATTCATAATATTCATATGACTATGATATATTCATAGTTAGCATACAATTTATATGCTATGCATACAAAGTTAATTTATCTAAGCAAACTCTAAAAAGCAGCCTGCTTTGTCGGTCAAAAACACCTTTTGTTTTTTCTTTCATTTCAACTTCATTTCAGTTGTCAATAATTAAGATTCAAAAAACAATATTTCAAATATATATATATATATAAAAGTTTGTTGAAAATACAGCAAGCTTGTTATAAAAAAATGCTTTTTCCAATTAATTTTTACTCTTTTTCCCGAATTCAGTATACTGTAAATTTTTGTGTCGGTGCACACGCTAAATAAATTGCCGTAAATTTATTGAATTTATGAATTGCTCAAGGTTCTGTATTTTTATTATTAGTTAATGAAATGGAGTATCATTGGAATTTGCTTTTCTCACGAAATTGTAAGTTGAACAGCCACCTCAAATGACTTTGTGCTTCCTTCCTTATACTTCGCGCGTAAAGTACTCATACTTTGGTGAAAAACCAAGAATTTCTGTGGGAGTATAGTGGAAACTCGCTAAGTAAACTGAACGTAAAAATTCCCAGTACAATAGCGGGTTAATAGCATTCGATCCTTCACTTCAAGATATACATTTTTCTAGTTCAACCATAGTACACATAATTCACTTCCCAAACTGAAAACTGCTCTCTTCATTTTGTACTTTATATAATAGTTATTGAACAATTGTTCTTAAATTCCTCACGTAGATACTCAACTTCATGAAAATATCATTTTCTCCTCGCAATACTACGCATTTATGGTTACTTAAGCCCCACAAGTATCTACAGTTCGTAGCATTAAAAGAAACGTAGCTGCCTACGTCATTTTCGTAGCACTTCTACGAAACCAGGCCATTACACTTTCTGCCTAATGATTCACTTACAAACTTATGAAGCTTTTAACCTTAAATATACTCGAATAGAATAAGAAAATATATTCTTATAAGTAAATATATCGTTCACCGAACGCTTTATAAAAAGTGATGTCTTGGTGCCATTGGCATTGAAAAATAAGGCAATGGTAAGAAAATTAATTATTTACTTTTCATATCTCTCTAATCACCCAGCCAAAGACTATAACTTAGACAAGTTTTACTGATAAAGGTATAAGGGAAAAATTATCACATAAAACGTCGTAATAAATTTTCCTCACGTCTAATTACATTTACTACTGTGAAAGTACAATTTCCATTCTGAGGCCATTTTTTTTTCACACGTCAAGATAAATAATATTACCGTAACTTTTTAATTTGTTTCGACATCTGGATATCGAAATTTGAATTTTGTTGTGTTGTTCTTGTTCTATAAAGCATATAGAAGTTCATTTGACTGTTGATTAATTTTGTGTTAATTCGTATAATTGATGACTATATAAATACATAGCCAAATTTTATAGGTTTTCAATTATAGACCGGAGGAACAATCAAGTAGACTAGTAATTTTCATATCGATATCAAATGACGTCATTGTATGCAATTCAGAGAACAATATGGTCATTATACTGATGCTGAGAGCATCGCACGATGAATCTCTTTAGGTTATTATTAGGTAATGTCGAACTATGTACGTATATATATATACGAATATCATGATTTCAACCCATATATGATCGTTACCGTCTACTTATCGTATTTCAACCAATGAGGTACCGATAGAAGTACTTTAATTGTACACTAGGTAATTCTGTGAATATGACTGAGGCTAAGGCTAATGCCGCTTTATGAGTAGAAATCCGAGCCTGATGAGTGAGCCACTGATTTTTCATAATGATGGTGAGGTAACCAATCCTCCAAAACCCTCACTGAAAACCAGTCCCAGGATTAGATTACAAAACACAACTTTACTATGAACCATCTTAACTAGAAAAATCTCCTTTTATTCTCCTTTACGTATTGTTTTGAAACGCGACCGCGGTGTATGTAAGCGTTAAAAAACATTGTGTAGCAAACCTAGCTTAAATTAACCTGCTATAGATAACCTCTATAGTCTGGACTGTAGGGTGCATCGCAAGAGGCTGTAAGGACCGCGTATAAAAGCGTGGCACTTGTCTGAGACGTGACTTGAGGTCGTGGAGAGATGATCCTTACCTTTGTTCCCCTAGTGTCTTCCAAGCCTAGCTTCCTATTGTCTAGTTTAAAATATGCTGAGGTTTATAATTGTATACCTATATTAAAAAATTAATTTGGTAATTAAATTAATATTGATTAAGTTCTGGGTAATTTATAACATCGATGGTGTAAGTAAATGATGGTTAATACCTTGGCTAGTTATAAAGGAAAATATGCACCCGCTTTTAATTTTCATCATTTGATAAATTGATGCACGATAAATATTTATAGTGTAGGTTAAACATGCAAAATTTATAGGATAAAATGCCTAATTAAGATAAGCTTTTACGTTCATGGTTAGTGGATAGAAGTATCATATCTGTAAAGCCATCTTTTACAAACTTTAGGAAAGCCAACAAAACCATAACAAGATCATTGCGTAAACACAAAATAGACGAAGAGTAACGTGAAACCATTTTATGGTAAGCCCTCGCTTCGGTCCGTTTTCGATAATTTGGTAATAATTTTACATGTAAATATATAAGGGAATAGGTTCCAATTTATTCTGCAGTACTGGTACTATCCTGCGGAGGGATCGACTCAGCGAATTACGTAAATAGGATTTCCAGCGAAAAACCCCAAAAAATAAAATCCTTTCCACTTCTAACATCGGATACACTTGCACTCGAGACTAGCAGAATTTAATAATGTTTAGGTTTAATACGAAATAGTTTTTTTGTAAAGTATTTCCTAAATTCTAGAGAGACCAACGATACGATGTGAGTCTTTCGATGTGAAGCAGCCTTATGTAAACATTAGTCTGCCACGCTGGACGAATGTGGATCTATACGGCTTTAAAAACATTATGAAGAACTCTTAGGGACTTAGAATTTCACATGATTATCACCTCAACCGCAAGAGTTTATTTTATAATACGCACATAAATTAAAAATAAAAGACGCGTGGATTCAAACACAAACAACAACTAAACCGCACGCTTATTGCGAGCATGATGAGTATTTAGCAAAGTTTTGAATAAATATTTCAGAATCACATAATAATAAGGCTTTTAACAAATGTACCTTTACTGGCCGAGTTAAAAAACGTTTGACTTTAAATCACAAATCTTGACCCATCACAAACAACACAATATGAATTTCATAAATCTTCAGCAAAACTTGGAATAATTTGTTGAAATATAAATAAATCATACCTACATTATGTTGCTGGAAATAACATCGTTTGATCTTTGTACTTCCAAAACATTTTTAAAGACTTAATTTTGCAGATAACAGGCATTTGTTTTCTTTGTAATTATAATACGAGTTTAGAGTTTTTCTTCCGTTTTCCTTCAACTTAAAATGGTTATTTATATGATATATGAATACGAGTAGGTCTGAATAAACATTATTCCATGTTATTTTTTTATGTGAAAATGCTACAATTTTAACTTCTAAGTGCTCATGTAAGCTGGCATTGGCTAGATTCAGAAGACTCAGGACCGGTCAGAGTGGCGCAAGTTATGGGAGGCCTATGTCCAGCAGTGGACTTCAAAGGCTGGTGGATGGTGGATGGATGGACGTGCTCATGCATGGTTTCAAATGTTTTTACTCGCCTATGAATCAGGTTCGTATAATCATTTATCGACTATTGACGTCAAAAAACAATTTTTTATTTTTTAAATCCGTTTCAATATTTTTACAAACATTGCTAGTAATTTGTTCGTGTGGGTCAAATTTTGCAGACTTAATTAGACCTACTTCCTCTTATTCTAAGGAGTTGTGAACACTTACATACTGCTCTCATGACGATTTTTGTGATAAGCATGGCCTGATAAGCATGAGTTAGGTTTGGTTCCAGACGCGGTTTACAGAAGTCACACATAATAAAGTATACTAGAGCACAATAACAGAATAATACTAACAGAAGTCACACAGTTTTTTGCTTTAGCCCTGTGCGATTGAGGTGCCTTAATTTTTAGTATTCTATTGCCGTGGTAGTCTACTAGACAACTTTTTTACAGCTTAAAATTTTTAAATTCCGTTTCAGTCCGTTTTGTATATTTTAATACGTTCAATGTGTGCATACTTCAAATTAAAATTACTATTTTATAAATAAAACACGTCAGAGGTAAATCAGCCTTCCTTTATAATTTGAAGTAAATACACACCTAGAAATATTTTAAAAAGTAATTAAAAATAAAAGTTTATACAATAATTACATATTATTTTTTTTAAAGTTAACACTAGTTACAATCAGGGAAAGCAATTGGGATTTATTCCATGGTTCAATAAAATTTTATATTCCTTCAAATTTTCAGTTTTTCAAATCTATTTACCCATAATCCTCATATAAGTTGTCTAGCAACGGGCAAAATATCACAATATTATAGTGTTAATTGGTATTACTTCAATTACTTACTTATCTAGAGATTAAAGACCGATAAATTGTTGAAAATGGCGATAAGAGTATTGGAAACAAATTGGTTTCAGGCAATCATTTTAACGCTTTTTATTTTTAAAATGCTTTTATTAGCTTCATAAGACACATATGTTAGTATGTGCCTATATAACGGAAACTTTGAACATGCTTTTGACCTCCTTCAAAACGTCAGATTAAATCGAAATTCGGCATATTTATCAAGGACCGGTAACAATCCGGCTTCACCCACCGGTGAGTGTAACTCTTGTTTACCACGAACCACGGACGTCACCTTGTCTTATCGAGAGTGACGCCGCTCGCTTACCATGTGTGCCTAATTTTTAGTGCGGTCCGACGCGGTAATGGCGGCGGATTAATAACAGCATGGTGTCAATTTGTGCGTGTAATACTTGTACAAATAGAGGAGTTGGTATTACTATGGGTGCCTCACTGAATTTGTTGCTGACATTCTGTCTGGTCTTTTTTAAGTCTGTGACGGTTAATTGTATATTATTAAGATCGACCGCTAATGATGATCAACAGACGAATTTAATGAGAATAACGCACAGATATTAAATTAGTGTTTTGTGTGTGTTTGAGGTCAACATTATTAACGCTGCAAACAACGAGTACTTTCGGGCAAGATAATCAAAGTCCAATTAATTGCTATACATGTCGGATACGTCTATTTATTCGCCATTTAAACGTCCCTGAACATGTTCGGTGAATTTCTCCAACAATTTTCGTCGAATTACAATCGACGTTGTAGATTGCAATTTACGCGAAATCGTTGTATGGGAACTGTGTTTGCACTGAAATGTGCGTTCGTTGCTGAATACATAATCACTGTGCTATTGTGCTGTTTGCGTTATTTCCAAAGCTTGCTATATTTATGCAAACACGCGGATAAAATATTCAATTCACATCCAATAATTTCAATTTGCGTTGAACGAATCTATCGATCTTAATGCAATGAACAGACTTCAACAAAAACACTGACAGATCATTCACTTAAAAAGTCCTTTAACCAGTTGATCATTCCAGGAGATAAGCCGTAAGCTGGAACCTTGCTCATAATTTAAAATTAAAATGAATTATATTTAATTCCCATTTTTTCCATATTTTCCATTTTGTAATTAATGTCACTTTTTGATAAGATGAATAGACGTTACGTCGTTATTTACGAGACTCATGTTTTAAAATGCATTTAATTTCATTCAAAATACATACAGATTACTTGAAGATTGAAGTATTATCCGCACCGATTGGACTCGTGGAGAACCTTCATGAGTCCTCCAATTCTCAGTCATTTTTGCTACGCACGCACGTGCAAAATGTGGAATGAGCTTCTGCGTTATTCTTGGAGCGGTATGACATGGGGATCTTCAAAAAAGGTGATGCTCATATCCATAATTGAAACTTACCATTAGGATGCCCTCTGCTTATTCATCAGCCCTTCAGGCTATAAAAAAGTATTATAAATATAACATTCGGTATTAGTGGTAGGTATTTTATTTACCAAGGGTCTATCAAGTAGGTATAGTTTAATTTAGCTAGGTTTACCCGGTCGAGAGGAATCGATGAGACAAATTAGTTTTGATGCTGTTATTAATGTTATTGCTTTGTGTTCTATATTTATCTTGCAATACAGCTAGGCATCGAACACAATAGTCTTTTCTCTCTGAAGGCTGTGGAACATAATTATACAGAACAACTAAACCATCGCCATTATGTTGAGAATCCGTTGCATTTCCATCTTAACGCTCGTTAACAGACAAGAAATAACAATACTCTAGTTCTTGCTTTTCGGAAGTTGCGAGTGAAGATACAGTCAGAATAAAAACTTGACATGAAATATTTTGCTGATAAATATCCTATGAATATTGCTTACTTGACCTGCAGTTTCGTTTGTTTATCTATACTAATATATAAAGAGGAAAGATTTGATTGTTTGCATTGAATAGGCTCCGAAACTACTGAACCGATTTGAAAAATTCTTACACTGTTGGAAAGCTACACTATCCCCGAGTAACATAGGCTAAATTATATTTTAAAAAAAATTAGGGATCCTTAATAAAACTCCAATAATGTAACCCAAGGTGTAAAAAATAAAGAAAACCGAAGCAAAGCGAGGGCGGTTACTCGTTGTTTTATATAATTAACTCTGCGTACAATATTTGAACAAATTCAGGCACGGAAAATTGCATATAGAGGTAGTACTATAATTATGGGAATTCAACTTGGCCTTGTTACATAGATCGTCGTTAGAACAATTTTTGCCTGTGAAAATGGATGCACATGTTCTCCAAAATTAATTTATTTCTATAATGTTTTGCTACTTTGTTTTCAATGGTTAAGAGTTAAGAAGAATTGATTAATAACCTGGTTATTATCCAAGTAGCCGGAAAACGAGCCGACAAGTTATCTGATGTTAGATCATTGCTATCGTAGTCGTTTGCTATTGCAATCTCGTGCATTCTATCTTCTGTAATGGCGACCATTATGAACTCTTAATTCCAGCCATGTTCCAGTGTAAACGTCAAATTCGTTCGTCAAAAGACAATTTATTTGAAATTAGTTATTGATTTATAAAATTTATATTATGTGTAAGCATCATTAGATAAATTACCGTCACGTTATTGTTAAATTAATACTTAACTTGATTTCACTGACAACAACGGCCAATGAGCGGGCAGCTTTCTCGACCAATCACAAGCTCTTGTGGAGAGGGTACTCGTGGAGTGGGGATTTTCCCCGAGGTGACAACGCTGCCCGCTCGGCAGTTGGTTTTGGGACGTCGAGCAAGTAGCTCGACAATATTGTAACAGTGTATAAGTGTATCAGTGTTTAAAAGTGGTGCATAAAATAATATTTAAACAAGGGAGTTATCTTTTATTTCACTATCATCCATAGCAAGAGCCAGCCCCTAGTTTCGTCGGATTAGCAAGAGCCGACATTTGTAACTATAAATTTATTCCTGATTCAAAAGCGAAAAACTTATTACAAATTAATGCAACACTTTTGACACTCAGCTTACTTGTATTAATGAGGTCACATTGCTATTATTGTTGTTTCAGCTGGAAACTGCAGCATTCAAACATGTTTATTGTCGTATGCCCTCGTTTTTCTTTTCCTCGATTCTACTTTTAATTCTTTGTCAGATTTTATTTTCTTCTGTTGCATGAATGTTTCATCGTGCTATGCAAGCTTTGAATTTATATGCGAAAGGTGATACGCTTCGGCCTTCGACAATACACGTTTATCGGTTTTAATTTTCTTTTTATTTGATTTATCCTTCTTAAGTGGCTCTATCTGTTCAAATTATTCCACATAACTTACTCATAGAGTGACTCAGACTTAAAATTATCCGGACAAAACTAATGGTCCTTCAACCTCAGCACTACCTGGTTTATATTGTTTTTTAATTTTTTCGTATTAGAAAAATGTCAATCATCTCGTTTAACTTAAATGTCTGAGAAAGTTTAAAGTCGTACGCTTTATATATAGATCTCACCCACGCATACTGCGTTTGGGGCCCTATTACGAGGTTACCTACAATTAACCTTCATAATATTTACATGCAATAGATTCATAATTATCTATACTAACATTATAAAGAGGAAAGATTTGATGGTTTGTTTGCATTGAAAAGGCTCCGAAACTACCGAACCGATTTGAAAAATTCTTTCACTATTGGAAAGCTACACTATCCCCGGGTGATATAGGCTACATTATATATTTGTTTTGCAGTATTTTTCCTGAAGCGAAGCGAAGGCGATTTCCTATTAATAAATAAATTAAATAATCATTAAGTAGTTATGAATAATAATAATAAGATATTATCAGTAGTTTATTTGCTCACTCCGAACGTGCGGGGTACCTCAGTTCATTTCAAATCCGCATATAGCTCAGCACGTGAATTTAAGGCCAAGACGACGATATTACATAAGATTTAATAACTTCAACCCATTAATAGAGAGCAGTAGGACTGCCCTCTATTCTCGAGGAATCCTACTAAATCACGCTGGTCCACTGCGGATAGGTAGAGATTAACGGCTAACTCAATTGTCAAAATTTTTCATCCTAATACAGTATAATAAACCCAATCAGTGAAAAAACTGTTCCTTGCTTTCTGTTTTCATCAACAAATTTAAATTTTTTCCGTGAAATCTTACAAAGATATTTTAATAAAATATTTTTGTTACTTCCGAATGAAATGTAAATTCATATTTTTTTTGTACGGATGTACACAAAATATTTAGTGACAACATCCAATGTGACGAGGGTCGGTCTTGGGACAAAAGATTTGCGTCATATATGTGCTGTTATTAGGGGAGAGTAAGCCGTGGCTTAAAGATTAGTATGTTAAATATAAGCCATGTCATTAAAGAAACGAATCTAAAATGGCGGAAATTATCATTCCCCCACACTCGCACGTTAATCCTGTCTTTAGCGTGCGAGTGAGGGGAAATGATAGTTTCCGCCATTTTAGATTCGTTTCTTTAACGGCGCGGTTTATATATAGTACGATAAATAAAAGTTAATCTAAGTATGAAAACGGAAAAACCTCTTAAACTTGTTGTTGTTAACTGTAAAGATAAACTATTTATCAATTGGGTAAAATATATTTATATAGTTACGAACGTAGATATGTAGGTATACCAAAATCATTAGTTTCATATAATTTTGTCCATTACCACTTCATAAAATATATAAGCTGTAAAAAAAAACTCCTATATTAAAATAAAAAGGCTATTTACATATAATATATTATATTTGTGACACGTGGCCCTGTTATTCCTTATGAACAATTTTTAAAACAAACCTTATCAATAAACCATCTCGCAAGTAAAATGTATACAGTATGTTTCTTCAGGGACGTGTATTTGTTTATACGTATATTGAAATATGTTTTACACCTTCTTTTTATATGCATCGAATCTTACAATCGAACCGGATCATTTTAACAAACATCGTAGTATAAAAGGTCAAATAGATTCTTGTTTCTGAAAACATCTCAAAATATTTCGACAGCCAATTCTTGGCAAATCTTTTGCAGCACAATAATGTGTTTAATGGTCAAAGTAGCAGTTATTTTATGAAAATAACTGACAAACGAGCTTATCAGTGACATCAGGGGCACCAAACATATCACTGATACTCTTGAGCGGCCAAGAGAAAGAGAAGATCTCTTAGTCAATCAATTTGACCTTTTATTCCACAATCTTTGTTAAAATGGATCTGGTTCGATTTTGAGAGAAGAAAAATAAAGAAAGATAAACTCTCTCAGCAGTGATAGCCTAGTGTTTAGAACGTTGGTCTCCCGAACGCGGGGGCCCGGGTTCAAATCCTGGCACGCACCTCTAATTTTCAAATATTATGTGCGTATTACAAGTTAATTATCACTTGCTTCGGTGAAGGAAAACATCGTGAGGAAACCTGCACACCTGAGAGTTCTCCATAATGTTTTCAAAGGTGTGTGAAGTCTACCAATCCGCACTTGGCCAGCGTGGTAGACTATGGCCTGTTCCCCTCACATTGTGAGAGGAGACCCCGAGCCCAGCAGTGGGACAATTATGGGTTGTTGCTTTGCTTTTGCTTAAACTCTCTCAATCCCCCAGCCTGAACATGACGAGTCATTGTTCCGACTTTAGAGTAAAATCTATTTGATAAAGCAAGTCATTGAATGAGGAATGTCCTTTCACACTTAAGCAAGTTGCAGTGTCTCAAGTGACGAGGGTTAGTTGGGAGCAGTAGGAATTCAGCGCCGTTACCCTTATCGGCTAAAGTCGAATTTCAAAAAAACTTGATTGTGTTCTATATACGTTCTCTAGATTTTATACGTATATATCGTAAATAATCGTCCTAAGAACCCAGTACCAAACGTATCGCTGATGCATTGCCGGTTAAAAAGGCGGCGGTAGCCTCGTATTATTAAAGTCACTTCAAGACTGCGACATCTACGATAAATATAAATATATAGCAGAAGGAGGTATTCTATGGTGTTGGTTATGAAATTATATTCCTTTTACTTTGCACCATGATATATTTCCAGTTCTCTTAACGTTCACATCAATATTCCAAAGTACTTCAACGTGACTTCAACACTACGGCATCAATATTAATCTGTCCTACATTATTGACCATTCTCTAATCTAAATATGAAATGACATTTCTTATATGCCAGCCTCTGCATCAGACAAGCGCTGTAGAATAAAGAGGTCCGTCCCTGGACCTTCACTGGAGATTCATGGTCTCACCGATAAATACATATTATTATTAAAAGAGATGTTTTAATTCAAAATGAATAGCAATATTGTATAAAAAATTAATAATTATATATATGTATATAAAACACAAATAACGTTTGTACGGATGCCTCTTAAAGACTCTGAAACAATCCAACCGATATGCCTCAAAATGGTGTTTGAGACAAAAACAATGCACTAGACACATTCGGTCCATTGAAAAAGTCGATTTTCTATTTTTCCTATACAACAATATAAAGATAATAAGTATACGTATCAATAGCAAGTATCAACAATAAGATGTATCAATATCAACAAACCATCTTAAAATCATTATTTTATTCTCTTCAAAGGTAATCAGTTCCCTCCTTATACTAATGTTATTAGTATAGATTAGATTTCATTGGAGCATAATGACGAAATTGATGAACAGTAATCTAATTTGACATACACGTATAATTTGTATAGAAAACCAATCTTCGAACAGAAACTATTCTACATTTGGGTGAGAAACTAATAACACAAGTTAGACCTTACATGCCGGAGCGATTCAAACAGATGAAACCGATTTGACCGTGAAATTAGATCCTTGATTCATGTCGTGAAAGCTGTTGTAGAATTTAGAAAGGTCTCTCAGTCAATCTAAATAAACATAAGCTGTATATAATATACATATATTCTTGCGCTATAAAAGTTTCACCGCGTTTTCCGAGATAATAATGGTATGGTGTCCTCTTCATAATCCGATCAGTTTATCGGTTTTTGCGTAAAAGAGTAACAAACATCTTCACTAACTTTTAAGTAATATGGTATAAAATACTAGCTGTTGCCCGAAGCTTCGCACGTGGAAATTATACATATATAATAATCACGCCTCTTCCCCGTAGGGGCAGTGCCGGATTTATATTTTTTATGAGTGTAGGCCAATTAATTTTCGCCGCCCCATGTACCTTTCTTTCTAAAATAATAATTTTCCATTCATAGTAAGGAAGGCACTGAAGTACTCACTAAGAAAGTGCGTAAAAAAACAAGAATTACAATTTTTTGCGTCACTTTTTAATAGCAAAATCATCTATAATAGGTATATCATCTGAAATCTGCCGCCCATAGGCCGCGGCCTATACGGCCTATTGACAAATCCAGGACTGCGTAGGGGTAGGCAGAGACCACTTCTTTCCAATTGCTACGATCCTTACATACTTGTTTCGCTTCGTCCACTTTCATTATTCCCTTCATACATGTTCTTCGGTTTAGAGTACTCTTGACCTGGCCTTTTTTCAAGACGTCCCTGATTTGGTCTGGAAACGTCCGCCTAGGTCTGCCCCTTCCAACATTTCCATTCACACTCGCCTTATATACTTTTTTCGTCAATCGTTCTTCATTCATTCTCTCGACATGGCCAAACCATCTCATCATACCTTTCTCAATTCTTGTCACTACATCTTCTTTCAGGCTTTATGGAAATTATGCTTATCATATTTATCCACTATTTAACCCCCAGTAACTATTTACTAGTACTGGCCTATACATTTACGTTTTTAGTGTTGACATACCGATTAATAAATTGGATATACTTCTTTTGGTATACCTATCCATCAAATATAACACCATTAATAGACCAACGTTCCCGATTAAAAATCTCTTTTGAAACATTCATGAAATGTGTGAAATGTTACTCGACTATCTTTGTTTATACATACCTGACTATAAGCCAATCAATCCTTGCTTTGTGTGGAGAGCTTTAGAACTATGTAGATAAAATCGCTAGAAAATCTTTCACCGAAGTTTCTCTAGATTCAGCTAGATGCTAGAAATGTACAGATAAATATTGTAACTAATTCTCGTTAAAAATTCACCAATTTGGGTTCATGTATTCGACCCTCGTCCTTAGGGTTGATGAAAGCGGTTAGGGTCGCCCGAATGTAACATCACATCCAAGTAGCAATTTTGCTTAATTTATTAATATCCGATAATATCTGACAATAGTATCGAAGGTGGTACACTGTTTAAAACCAATAATGAATTTTTTTATGCCTAGCGCAGGCAAACGAGCAGACCACTACAATCCCCTCGACGGGTCCTACCACCAGCGGACCGGATTTAGTCGCCTCTTACGACACCCATCTGGAAAGGGATTTGGGTTAGTATTCTAAGCCGCCCCAATACGGCGAGAGTTTAAACCACAGACATATATCAAGAATAGACGACGCATGTACCTCGAATTGTATGAAAACCAAGCGTGTCACTTTTTTTTGACACATTGTGCTGTCACAAGAATATTTAGTGCTGAAATTCCCCATCCTAGCGATATCAATTCGAAACTGATTCGTTACCGATTCTCGACAACGATTAATGATTCTCAAAATCGATTACCGATAATAATTAGGTAAATAGAAAATCGTATGATCGTTTGTAGGCGTAGAATATGTAAAACATAAAAAGTGCCTTTGGTTGGTTGTACATAATAATATAGTATAGTGCTTGAATATGACCGAATAAATAGTTTTGTGTTTTATTTAACTTGATTATTTGTTAATTATAAACACAAGCTTCAAAAATGTAAAGATAAATAAAGAGATCATAAATATTATGATTGTTTATTATTTGCTTTCAAGAAATTAAATAAATGAAAATTAAAAAATTGGTTGTCTGTAAAGTCGGTTTACGGACAATGGTTTTACGTGATAACGTCTATTTCGTAGAAGAATAATTTATGATATAAATAATGTAATGTAAGAACGTAATGGAAGCCCTACGCACGGAGCCGCGGTGCTACTCGCCAGTTGTGTCAGCTTGAACATGGCTTGACGCGCCACTGCGACCCGCGTATCTAGCTAGATTATAATATTAAATTTCATACTAACTATACGATTTTAAACATATTTGAGTTGAAAATTTGGTTTAAATCGTTTTAAATATCAGGAGCTGCGCGACATCTGTGATTTTCTTGACTACAACTAAAGTCCGAGTCGATGTACTGTGTAAAGTTCTTTTAAGTAGTTCATACCTATAAAGATGACGCTATTGTAGATTTTCTTCCAAGCGGACCGATTACGCTTGAGTGGGAGAGAGACGGCCGGTCTAGCGTGCCTCTCTCTCTAATGCTGCGCGCGCTTCCGTGACGTTACTCGGTTTTCGTGAATGCCTCTCAGGCTCATCGTCTTTATAAACGTTATCACGTTAAAATAAAACGTATGTTCTATCTTACTTCTCACGCCATCTATGAATACAACTTAGCATTTTTACTGTCTGTATAATCGGCTGGTCGATCTACAGAATGAAAGAATGAAATTCTTATTTTTTGTTGATAAATTCTTTGAAAATATTTAAAAGAGCATTTGAAAGTATTTAAAAACAGTATAAAAATAAAACTAAAAAAAAATAAAACTAAAAAAAAAGAAATATTGTGAGACGCGAACCTGCGCATCATCATGACATCAGCATTGTGTGTCTACGTCCTGACCATTGAGCTACGGACAACTTAAATTGAAATACGAAATTAGCGGTTATATTATCTTACCTGTCGTTTTTCCGTTGCATCCGGTTTCAAATCACTAACGATTCTAAAGAAGTTTCACTTCAAAATATTTATAAACATTTCTTTTATGAAAATCAAAACATCATTTGCTACTAAAATCAGCAATGTATTGAGTAGTATGCAGTACACAGTAAGTTAGTGCTTTTCGTTGTAAAACGTGGTAGAAATGCAATAAATATGAAAACAATTATTTTAAAATAAATTACTGCACAATTTTATAAATAAATTACTTAACGATGAAAAGAAATATTTCTTTCACCTCTGCTAACTGTATTTGTAGAATTCCTGCAGTTTAAAACGTTACAATTAGGCATTTTTCGTTATTTCAGTTGACATCTATTACCAATAGCAGTAAAACGCCAACTAAATGACACGGCGCTCAAATAGGATTTAAAATCCTTTCTGTTACACGTGAAATGTATGAACATGCGGCATCTACTCTAGGTATACATGTTTGTGGTTTAAACAGTTTTAGCAAAGTATGAAGTGAAAATAACATTTTGTGAATTTACAACCATGTGTGTAAACAAAAAATAACTAATTGGTTAGCAACTTATTGCAAGCAAATATTAATCTAACTCAATCACCAAATACTGATATCCTCTATTTTTTGCTATTCCTAAATAAATCTTGTAAGGCCATTCCGTAGTTGTAAGTTCATCGACTATTAACATCGACTCATAAACAAAGACATGGACTTAACACTCAATCTAGCTGTGATAGTTTTCCTTTAAACTTCATTTTACCTACCTACTCGTATTTTCGCCAAAAAATGTACCCTTCTTTTTTATCGTGTTCTTTTTTTATGTGAAATGCAGGCAGAAGAGCAGATGGGCCACCTGATGGTAAGCAGTCACTGTTGCCCGTTCATAGACACTCGTTCCACAGTTTACACGTACGCGGTAGGAAATGTCGTGTTAATCTTACCGTGGACAAATGCCAGGTATCAGTATGGTGTTCGTGAACCCTGGCATTGCGGCGCGTTGAACTATGGTGGAAGTTGGTCGCCGGTATTAAATTAAACTTAATACCGGCAATACACTTGAGTAGTCGGTGCTCCAGCCCAAAGATGGGAGTAGTATTCTATATGAGGTCGGACTTGTGCTTTATAGAGCAGCAACCTATATCGGATGTGAACTACTACTTTGCTCTATTGAGCACACCCAGTCTCTTTGAGGCTAGTAGGGTCTTAACTTCCAATTGGGCCCTAAACTGGACTTCTTTCGTAATGTCTACACCTATAGACTCTCTTGTATAATAACATATTCGGAATCTGATATCAACACCGTACGAAATACATTAAAATTAAAAGTCATTAATGGAAATTATGCAGACGTAGAAAAAATCTTACTAATTACAGCTCGATAAAAGCGAGGTAATTTTTATAACTTACAGTTAGTTAATTTTTCCGAAACCTGCCCTTTAATTGGGCTGAGTTTTCGAGAGCAGAAATAAAGTTAATTGGATACAATTAAAAAACGCCAGCAGGGTCTAAAAATTCACAAATGTGAAATTTCTTGGATTGCGCAGGAAATTACAATATTTTTGAGCGCCGTATTTTCTGAACACTATTTTTAACAAGTTAACTTAAAAACAGCATTTTTATAATATAATTTAAATATTAAACCTGCTGAATTTAATTTATCCTTTCCATCATTTACCTCTCGACCTAAAAGTATAGGCAAAATTAAATAAATTTCACTTTTAACTTTGCCATAACTTTGTATTATAATATAAGAAAGAGATAAAGAAACTGTTTTATAAAACAGGCTACTTAAAAACCCAATTAAACTATTTTAAAATCGAAACACAAAAATACTGTAAAATATATTATAACAAAGAATACATAGTCAACATCCCTATTAAAAATTTTAACATACACTTGTCGGTTACATGGAGCTGATCTCACCATAACTCTGCTTCAAAACTCCAAGATATTAAATTTATTGAGAAAGTTCTGCTGCTAACTTCCTAGTTCCCTCATTATAATTAATTTCAAACTCTCACTGGACCGCGGCTGTGACGATATAGAAGGTATCGCATTACATATACAGTGTGCATTACCTGCTTAATTAACTTGAATTACATTTCAATAGACTAGTTATCGCGTAAGTTCCATGCTTAAATATGGTATTAAGCTTAATTATGCGTAAATATGCAGTCGTAGAAATACTTCTTTCTACCGAAAATGGAAAAAAATACTACATTTCCAATGCAGTACGATATGCAACACGATTTTCTTAATTTAAGATTATATTATTATGATTTTTAAGTAAAATACTTAAAAATAATTAGTCAAAATAAAATACTGTGTAAAACTACCACTAAAACGATAATTATATGTACATAATTATTTATTACATTCGACATAATATTTGAAATTATTAATCATTATTAGAACAACGCTTTTTATATTTAATTTCTCATGATTTACTTTTCCATAATCAGGAATTTTTCTAATTTTATTTTATCATTTTTCAATCATAACATGTTCATCGATCGCAGGTATTTTTAAACGCTTTTATATTAAACGCTTTTATTTAGCTTCACTTCGGAGCATCAACGCATCAAATCTTCAATATTATGATCAAAATGCTACTCTATTTACACGGCAATAAGGTTATTAATCGCTTTTATATTTAGCTTCACTTCGGAGGATCAAAGGATCAAATCTTGTAACGTTAATTTGAATGACTTCCCTTTAATGAAAATTGATGAAATTTGGCAGACATGTGTATTTCCGATGACAATACACGAAAATCATATTTTAAACTAATTTTCATTGTTTATTTGTTGTTAAATTAAAAAAAACGATTTTCAGACTTTAGACGCATAATTCTCTATGTTCTATTTTACGTTGAGACTTGAAATTTTCACAACTTGTAGCTAATTTTATAAACTAAACATTGAAATAAAAGCGTTTAAAAAAAAAATTTTTTTTGGATTCAACTTATTTAATTTTCTTGTTTCTTAGCTTCAGCACTTCAAAAATATTATTTGGTCTTTATAAAAGCAAACTTTAATGGCCTTACTTCTCGCCTTACTCTTAATTTATAAATAAATTATAATAACAATTTTAGTTAGGTACTAAAAAGTTGTATAATATATTTACAAAAAAGGTAAAAATTTTCATTTAGAGTTCTCCTGAACAAACGTTTACTCTAAATGTGTATTCGACCGACTTCTTTCGGTCGAGCTGCCGCAGCTACAGAATTGGAAGTTTAATAAAATAACGGCCATGGTTTCCAAAAAATTCTCATATACGTTAAAAGCGATGGAAGTTCTAGTAAGGGCAGAATTTCCCTGTTTGTTGAGCACCCTGGACAAGGACAAGACAATGGCGCGAAGACATACCAAATAGTCAAGACCTGTACCCTGTACCGTTCCATTTTATCCCGTGCTTCTACTACTCTAGAACCTGGCTTCCACTTCTCTAGAATTTCAACATGCTCCTTTTCTTTTTTTGTCCCAAATCGACATAAATTTTCATACAACAATAAAATGTATGAACTGCTTAAAATACAAGTTTAGAAAGGTTTTCCTTGGCCAATGTCTTTATATGCAATATACATATGTATGCCGTCTCCTTAAGTCATCAATCTTAGACTACGTGCCTGCCCTATAACAAATACCCTACCCCAGAGAGCAAACATATTCTGATCTAATCTTAGAAATGAGGCCTTTAATATCACAATGTGCTGGGTAATAGACTTAGGACGCACCAACCCAAGGTACAGACATTCGAACTAAACCCCATGGTTCGACAACGAGAATTCAATACATAGTAATTTTGCAACATAAATATTCGTCAATTCACTGACGTCGACATTTCTCTTTGTGAGGGGCAGAGAATGCAAATATCTTTCAGATCCAGTTTTGAAGCTGAAGCGATGAATATATATTTTTTTCTCTTTATTTATACAGCTCCGTCGAAGGTCGATAATGTCTCTCTGTAATAAGTTCATAGGTATATAGGTTATTTTTGTGTCTTAATACAATACTAACTTATATAGGGCTCTGGCGTTCATGAATACAATCTATAATTAGATGAAACACAAAAAATATTTGTATGGATGTCTTTTATACACTCTGAAACCATCCAACCGAAATGCCCCAAAATGTTTTCATTTGAAAAGCAATAATAAGAAGATGGTTTGAGACCACTAAAACAATACATTCGGCACATTTTAGATTTTCGACTTTTTCCATTTTTTTTTGCTTAGTGTAGCACATGCCAAGCATCCACATAGCATAGTATGCGTGCGAAAATAACATGCATAAATTGGTACTTATAAAAAAATGGGCATCTAAAAATCAGAGATCTTCAGAAATATTTTCTTAAAAAATACATAATTTAAAAACCAAATTAAAAGAAATTTATCAAAAGTAATGTCATATAGTTAAGGTATATTTATTTTCATTTTAGATGTTACAAAAAAACTTCTCATAATTTTACTTTTACTCTACTTTCATACACAGGGTTTGCTTTTTAGACGTCTTTTGATTATTCAAAAGGGACATGGTTGATATTTCAGCAGACAGTTTCAAATTCTTTTGATATTACTAAAGTGTAGATGTCGGTACCTCAAGTACGAAATGACTTATATAAGTCATTGGGTAATCAGTGGTGGCACATTTTAAAAGTAGATCTCTAACGCAACCACAGACATGTATACCTAGAGTAGATGCCGCATGTTCATACATTTCACGTGTAACAGAAAGGATTTTAAATCCTATTTGAGCGCCGTGTCATTTAGTTGGCGTTTTACTGCTATTGGCAATAGATGTCAACTGAAATAACGAAAAATGCCTAATTGTAACGTTTTAAACTGTAGGAATTCTACAAATACAGTTAGCAGAGGTAAAAGAAATATTTCTTTTCATCGTTAAGTAATTTATTTATAAAATTGTGTAGTAATTTATTTTAAAATAATTTTTTTCATATTTATTGCATTTCTACCACGTTTTACAACGAAAAGCACTAACTTACTGTGTACTGCATACTACTCAATACATTGCTGATTTTGGTAGCAAAATTTATACGGCTTGTTTACTGGAACACGCAATGAAAGTAAAACAATCGTTACTATAAATCGTCGCTTAGCTTCGTAGTACGGTGAATATTGTCGTGTTTCTGTAAAATATAGCATATAGTGTTGTTCATTTACTCGGTGTGGTCTCGATGTTAATCGATTTTGAAAACCAATGAATAATAATATTTACATAGAGACAGTTTTTAACAGGCAAATTATTTTTCATTACAATATTAATGTTTCTGTATAGTGATTTTATTCATGATAACATTATAATTAAAGGTTTTCAAGTGACCCCAATATTAAAGCAAAATGAATTATAGCGACGGGGCATAGATATTGGTTTCCAACAAAACATAGCCGTATATGTTCTATTCATTTCTATGATGACTGTTTTACGGATTCGAAAAAGAAACGAAGGCTGATTTCAAGCGCAATACCGAATATTGATGTACTGTTTTTTTATTTTGAATTTTTAATTAGAAAAAAATATTCGTTTAACTTTAGGTAAGTTTAAATGTGTCCATATGATGTTTTGATTTTCATAAAAGAAATGTTTATAAATATTTTTTTAATTTTCATTTATTTCATTTCTTGAAAGCAAATAATAAACAATCATAATATTTATGATCTCTTTATTTATCTTTACATTTTTGAAGCTTGTGTTTATAATTAACAAATAATCAAGTTAAATAAAACACAAAACTATTTATTCGGTCATATTCAAGCACTATACTATATTATTATGTACAACCAACCAAAGGCATTTTTTATGTTTTACATATTCTACGCCTACAAACGATCATACGATTTTCTATTTACCTAATTATTATCGGTAATCGATTTTGAGAATCATTAATCGTTGTCGAGAATCGGTAACGAATCAGTTTCGAATTGATATCGCTAGGATGGAAAATTTCAGCACTAAATATTCTTGTGACAGCACAATGTGTCAAAAAAAAGTGACACGCTTGGTTTTCATACAATTCGAGGTACATGCGTCGTCTATTCTTGATATATGTCTGTGAACGCAACTATATAATTTAAGTGTTATCACACTGCAATTATAAAATATTTTAAAACATACTTAACACTACAACGTTTACTATCGTGGCAGCACCTCTTAGCCCCAAGCCTCATGTTGTTTCAATGAAGAAGGAGCTATGTAGGAAAAGTTCAAGGGATATACTATTTTTCCGAACAATTTTTACGACATCTTTTACTGGAATATACTTATTTATAAACTGAAAACGCTCTCAATCAATACCTTACACCACCTTTTGTGGTGAACCTCTCCCCTCCTTCACACCCGCCGAACATTTCCCGACAATGCCTGACTCGTTTCGGAAATATTTTATCTTTCGTTATAAAGGAAGCTAACAATAGAGTGATGTATTTACGAAATAAATGTCAGCCCATCACAACACCGGTGAGTATTCTCAACGCATTGTTATCGAGAAATATCTAAAATTAACTGGCTAATGATTCTTTGGAATTCACCATTTTTATTCACGGATCAATAAATAAGGTATATCACTCACCGCCTTGTATTTGAGGTCTCCATGTATGGATGGGCGTGGTAGCTTTAAATACAGGAATTACGTAATTACGTAAATTTACGTGTTTTTCTTCCTCACTCAAATACAAGGCAGTGAGTTATCTACCTTATTTATTGATCTGTGTTTTTATTATTGTGTTTCTTAATTACAGAATTATCTGTTGGTTTCTAATGAAAAACGGTGGGATAAGTATAGGGTGTCGGAAAATTACGCAAAACTTGAACATGTATGTCTTGCCATGTACGTGGCAAATATTTGCGAAGAAAATAAATAAGCAGTTTGACACCTGATAGTTCAAAGTTAGTAAAATTCGTTCATGCTTTGTTGGTAAAATAGTTTGGAAATAATGAAAATTACCACACTTTTAATGCGAATTACCGCAGTTCGCATACTTCGAACAAAATATGGCTGGAATATTATTTGAAACTTTGTCTGTTGCCGTTTTGTGTTATTTCATATAAAATTTTATATTCCAATAATTAATTTAAAATATAAAAAAAAATATTTTCTAATTATTTTAATTAACGCAAGTGCGCTAGACATGTTTTCTAGAAATAATCCTGTTCTCCGTAATGCTAAATAGATTTCATACTAAGTACTTCATTTAGGAGATTTCTTTCGCTATTCATTCTTTACAGACAAGCATATTACGCGTTCTATTCAGTATTCAACACCTCGTTTTGTATTGAGAATTACGCCCACAACTTCATATTTCCTAGCGAAGGTAAAGTAAGTACGCTATTTTACCATCTAGGCTTTCTACGGCTTCTGTTAGCAATGAATTGAGCTGGAGCTCTCAACGTAATGAAAGAACTTGAACATAATTTTGGTATACTTCACTTAATAACTATTTCAAGTAGCTGTTTATTAAAAATAACTTAAAAGTTAATTTTCGAGCATATTACATTAACTTTTTAATTGCTATTTCACAGGCACAATATTAGGCATCAGAATTAAGTTTAAGAAACTAAAATATAGTTGCATTTAGTAGAACACTTAATATTTGACCGAGCCGTCATGGATTACCAAGAATCCATTGAGTATTACTCCATAAAGCTTAAGAATTTTCCTAATAAGTGCTTATCTGTTGTGTGTTGTATGTGTTATCTATTGAAAATGGGATGTAAAAGCCTCGCCAAGATCTTGTTATACCGTATTATATAATGGACGAGGCTCTGGCAAACCATCCCTCTTATTGGACGTTGCTGGGTCTTGTATAATTAAGGTCTGCTGTCCACAGCGCTGCATTTGACGACTGCATGTGAGCTATATAATGAAACATAGGCAATAGATAATATTCTATTATTAAGTTAGTGTTAGTCCACTTTGTAACCACGCGCGGTTAACATCATGGTATATACTTTAAAACATGCGCGGCAAGTATATACCATCATATATAATAATACATGTTAAGCGCGGATTGTTGCAAAGTAGACTAATAATACTAACTTAATAACAATGGATTTCCGCAAAGTAACGCCTGAAACTATTAACTATATTAACAATAGGTAATTTCATACTTTTACGAGAGTTAAAGTTAATTAGTAACTTTAACGAGATAATAATGACAGCGATAAGCGGTTTTGAATACGGTCAGATGCACGGGTGATTGGTACCAACACTTTTAATAGTGCTGCCTTGGTTCAAGAGCCACAGTCCGGTCTTTATCGTCAGACAAAAGTCGTTAAGTCATATTGGAGACCATTGGACAGCAATATATTTTTTACCCATTAAGCTGTGTCTAAATTGGAAAACGCGATGAAAACTTTTCCATGATTTTTCTCGCTTTAATAATAAGAATACTTAATATAAAAATAAAATTATCACTATATTTCGGTTGAAGAAAGCTACAATTTTTTGATTTTCGTATAATATAAGGATAAAGTTGTGCCATGATTACATTCGCAGAAAAAGGAAATCAAGCCGTTTAGCAATATTGGATTCGGTATTAAATTCATTGCTTGAGATTTCCCTTATATCCTCGTTTTATTTCTGATACCTTTATAAGTACCGCTTCAGTTATCTTGAGAGTAAATCGATAATCATATTATTATGTGAAAGGAAATATTAAGGGTACTCAATAGCTCTTCCTTCAATAATTAATTGATGCTATAATTATTTATGACATTTAACAATATTGCCATCCTTCGTCAAACTTGCCAATACATTCCAAGTATTGCCATGTTTATTATTTCAATATTACAAATGAGAAAGTTATTTTTTACCCTCCTATACTAAATATTTTCGAATTTCGGAAGAATTTGTTATATTTGTTTAACGTACCAAAAATTTAAAGATGTAAAATCTATCTTTTAATAGTACTATCATATTTGATATAGTATAAAAGCATGAGATCTAAACTACCGCAAAATCTTCATATTATATTGAGGAAAAGCCGGTCTTGAAAGTCAATTCTGTATTTACACAGCAGCTGCTCGTTTCAAGCCGCAATGTACTCGTATATACTCTGTAGCCCGAGGGTACTACGAAGAATAACCCCAGTTGTGGTATAGAAACACCACAAATACACATCGGTCGGTTTCATGTCAATATAACACAGTACGTCAGTACTTACTTCACTATTCAAACTAAGATTAGTAGTACTGACGAGCTGTGGTATCAATAAATAAGATTTGGTTTATCCGAAAATCCGAAGAAAAAATTGGCATAGTACTCTTGATTTTGTAAGAACCATAATTGACGAATACATTACGATTACGTATACATTGAATATAATATCATCGTCTCTTGGGAATAGCCGGCGATATGCAGTGATGGTGATTAGTAATGTAGCTTCTTCAATCAAATATTACTTTGGATATCTCTCATTGGGCTTGTATGTCAAGAGGCTAAATAAAACAGCATTTCAGGCGCACACACATTCTCGATTTATTGCCTGTAGGTACTAAGTAGGTAGTATTCGTTATTTAGTTTGGGCTTGTAACTTTTACTTCTTCTGTCACAGAGTGCTTCAACGTCTATGTCAATTTGATAGATGCATCCATCCCTCCATCCATCAGCCCTTGTAGGTCCACTGCTGGACATAGGCCTCCCCTAACTTGTGTCACTCTGACCGGTCTTGAAATTTCTGAATCCAGCGGATGCCCGCTGTCTTCTTCAGATCGTCAATCCACATGGACAGATGCATAATTTCTACGAATTTACCATATTAATGCTACGTTACTTTATTCTATGCCGACAAATATAAACTTATTTTACAACGTCATAAGGGGAAATTTATAATTAACTTTGCACTGCCTTATCGGAGAAATAATAATGCAATTTTAAACACAATTCAGATGCCAAGATCAAAAACATTTAAAATCTTAGTAAAACAAATGTTTTACTGTACACCTTGTTTGGCAAATATTTTTCCAAATATACACAATGACAATAACATTTTAAAAATTATAAGTAATACGAAAAACTTGGTAAATCATTTGCCAATAACCAAAGCTACGCGATTAATTGATTCGAATCGAATGATTTATTTTTGTCGATACTGGATTGTTTTATTGAGAGTCCCTGAAACTGACAGCCAACTCTTCAAGTGCTTTGATAAATAATTCTTTGGAGACTTTAACTTGCCCGGTCCTATAAGTAAGTAAAGATTGGTTTCCTTATATTATTGTGCAATTTCTCGGAATACAAAATCATCAAAAATATGTTTTCTTCAATTCATCAGTTTGAAGAAAAATATAAGTTGCTGTTCTAGTTTATCTACTTCGCCAAGACTGCTTACATTCTTTATTTTCTCTTAAATTAAACAAGTCTGCCATTCATTGAACATGAGCACATAAAAATAAAACTATTTTTATTCCAGAAAAGTTGTTCTGACTTGTAATCGCTTTACAATGGAAGGTTTAAAACACTTATACAGATGCTTTGTTGTTGCACGTCTTACCATCGTCTTTCAAAGCTTATTACTGACACAGTGACAAAACTGCAAGGACATGAATTAAAGCCATAGTAACGATAAAATGTTCTTCTTAAGGTAAAACAGGTTGGCAATTTAAAAATTGTAATTTTTAGGGTTCCGTACTTCAAAAAAAATCGAAGCCCTTATTTCTATAATCAAAGTGATCCTCACTTTGCTATCAGTCTGTCTGTTAGTCTGTCCGTCTTTCTGTCCGTCTGTCTGTTTGACAACACCCTTTTTCTCAGAAACGCGTGGATGAATCAAATTGAAATTAATGCTTAATATTCAAGTGTGCAATTCCTGGGAGCTGTGAAAAATTACGCTTTTAAGTCGACTCGACCAAAATACGGCTGTATATTACGGACGTATTTTTATATCTGAATCAATATTTTTTTTAAATCTATTGCATTGTGTAGGTTTAAAACTGATACTTTTTTGATACTTCACAGAAAAATCCATGGTTGTAAATTGTAATACATAAAGCAAAAGTCAAAAAGCAATCACTCGAGTATCAGATAGAGATTTTACGAGTCTGTTGCCAGGATTAGTATTCAGTGATCCTTGAATTCAATTTGGGAAAAGAGGATCTTTTTCGCTATTCATATTATTTAACATTTGATGTTCGTTATAGTGTGACTAATACGGCGAAAAGGATATTTCTTTGGCTTAACTAAAACCGCCGTACCGAGAATATTGCCAATGCGACATTACTTTCGATCTATTTTTATATTTATTACAATTTTTGTCAACATTGTTTCATAAGTTATAATTCTTTTGATACTCCCAATATTTTATCAGACGATATTTCTCACAGTTACGTTAAATATACACGTTTCAATCGCTAGACTGCAAGAGATTATTTCTGGATTTGAGGATGAATTTTATGACTACAAACGAATAGCAACTAAATGTCATTTGTCTCACTCACTCGCCGCAAAAATCTAATAAGGTATAGATTTAACTACCTATATATGAACGACCTCAAGCATGTTATTCTGAGGTCATTCATTATGTTTTCGTAGCCTCAAGGCCTGATGAAATAACAGGCCAGTTGATTGCAAATGGTCACCGCCGCCTATAGACGTAGACCGTAATAAAAGTTAGAAACATCGTATAAGCAACCTGGTGCAGAATTCTTATTGTAGGGTTTTCAAAGAACTTTATGTCATAACTTCTGCTACTTCAATAGTAAATGATTAAGCTTGCTTAAAATAAAATAATTTGAATTAGTTTCACCTGTCGCGGTGTCGGTATTTACATTCCTAATACTGCAAATTTTTGTCCCTCTTTCCTGTATTCAATTAAGTGTAAAGTTTACTTTAAATGATTACAGATAAATAAACTGACAATATAAAATGTTACTCTCCAGATAACTTTCGTGGATATAATAGATATATCCGTGCTATAAATCATGGATCATTCATGGAGTAATAAATGGATATTTTCGCCGAAAAATCCAACAACTCTTCGTTGTTACCGTGTCCCGTGATTTCATAGTTCGAATTTTCTTAATTATAATGTTAATAAATAATAGTTTAAAAAACTATAAAACACGCTTTTATACATAGTACATTTTTTTCTTACTAACACTATTCTTAATTCAAATTTATTAAAATTTATTTTCTATTTTTTAGTTGGATTTTCTATAAAAGCGTGTTTTTTTTACTATTATCTATACAAAGTTAAATGTTAAAGATTACATCCAAAACTGAACTCCTCGTTATTTTCATTTGTAAACATGATTAATGTTCACAAAATAAACGCACCACAAACGAAAATATTTCTTGGTTCTATCGGGCATTTTATATGTTTTATATTTACCACGTAGGTAGGTAGTGTAGGTACCTACTGTAATATCTCAATCTTTTTTCGTAAATTTATCTATTTATTTACTATCTAAATTGGATGGTATAAAAGGCGAGCTCTTTTCTACCATCCAACCTTTGGGCAAAGAAGATATCAGCGATGGCGGTATTACATGTATAGCTTAAGAGTTTTTAATATCTTTTAATTTTAGAACATTATTCATGAAAACGTCATTTTACTTTTTACTAAATGTAAGGAAACCTTCATGTCATGGAAAACGAATAGCGGCTTACTAATGACATCTTTATTCATCTTTACTGTGCCACCGGGGTATTTCGACCTACAAAGCAAACCATGTTTTATTAAAGATAACATTTCCCGAAATACCGCCGGGTGCCCCATATGTAATGAAACTAGCCATCCAATCCACATGCCCGAGATCTGTTAATGTGTCCTGTGGGAGCGAGTCGGTAATTCCGCCCTTTTATAGCCTATATGTCAGTCTAACCGCCTGCCTCCGAATTTGAATGACTGGAATGTGTATCTTACTATGATTATAATTATCTTAATTTGGAATTAACACATTTTCTTATACAACACTAACACCAAACTGTTTCTCAGCCACTGCAACTTAAACTAAAGGCCGGAGTACAACCGATGCCGGGGCTAGGCTTTTAAAGCATATATTTGAAGCATGGGAAGCATCACAAAATGCCATAGGTGTATTTTGTGACTAATCTAAGGCATTTGATTGTGTTGAGCACGAAACATTGCTGTTTAAACTTGGCCACTATGGTATAAAAAACAAGGCCCTTAGCTTGATCGCGTCTTATTTGAGTGATAGCATACAAAAAATTAGCATAAACGATATTAAGTCATCGGGGTCACCGGCTGTGATGGGTGTACCGCAGGGCTCTATATTGGGTTCGTTTCTTTTTCTGGTATACATTAATGATTTACCACATTATGTAAAGAACCAAGCGGATATTGTACTATTTGCTGATGATACATCATTAATATTTAAGTGTAAAAAGAATAAAGTAAATTTCGACGACGTAAATAGTGCTCTTTCGTATGTGTCGCGTTGGTTCACTATCAATAACTTACTTTTAAATGCAAAAAAAAAACTAAATGTATAGAGTTTGTGCTACCTAATGTTAAAAAAGTCAGCAAATCTCTTAAACTAAATAATGAAACATTGCATATGGAGGAATCAACGGTCTTTTTAGGGGTTTACTTAGATAGTAAACTTCAATGGGGCCCACATATAGCAAATCTCGCGACAAAACTTGGTAGGGCTGCTTATGCTGTTAGGAGAATAAGGCAGTATACTGACGTCGAAACTGCTAGGATAGTTTATTTTGCTTATTTCCACAGTGTTATGTCATATGCCATCTTGCTGTGGGGCAAAGCAACCAATATAGAACAAATTTTCATACTCCAAAAAAGGGCTGTTAGGGCTATCTATAAACTTAAGTCTCGGGAATCTTAGTGTGAAAAATTCAAGGTAATAGGTATACTTACAGTAGCTTCCCAGTATATCTTTAATAATGTAGTTTTTATAAGGAAGAATATAAACGCGTACAAACATATTAATAATTTATTTATTTATTTATTTATTTAACCTTTATTGACCACAATAGAAATATTACGGTACAAATGGCGAGCTTAATGCTTAATGCATTCTCTACCAGCTAACCATTGGACAAAAGAGAAAAGCGCGAAAGGCGGTTAATAAAGTAAATTATATACATACATACAAATACTTACGTTAAATATACATATGATACATACAAATATACATAAATATATACATATATACATTTGCAAAATATACTTACATAAATAACTATATAAGCATTAATAAAATATCTAAGATGAAAACTCCTATAATGTCAATGACGATTAAGAAAAAGAGTCCTGAGGTCTTTTTTGAAAGATTCTTTATTAGCAGGTCTTCTGATTCCTTCGGGATTTAATCGCCAAACAAAAAGAATGTATCAATTAATTACGCCTTCATTCTGCCTAAGTAAAGTGCAACGATCTTTTATAGGGCTTGGTGTACATTTCTATAATAAAATCCCAAAATTAATACGTGACTTGCCAATAGAATCTTTCAAAAAACGTGTAAAAACACAATTGTTAGGCAAGGGATATTATAGTGTAGACGAGTATTTAAATGACAAAGATGCATGAAAATGATTAGCTCTGCAACCAGTTCCACTCAGAATATAGTAAACTTTTGTATGATAATATCTTTTTTGTAATATTTTTTTTAAAAGATGTGCTGAGGAGTTTCTTTAGGCTTTTCTTCTCCTCCATGACAAAGCACCTTCCGAAAAGCCAAAAAATGACGTGCATAAGTGTATCAATTATACCTATATGAATAACATATTTTGACTTTTGACTTTGAAACACCTAAAACGCTTTTTTAGAAATGCTTTTGTCGACTTTGAAAGATTAAATAATAAATAAGGGATCTTCAATTATTTTTGAGGTCGTTTAATTTCATTTAATTTCAGTTCAGTTCCCAGCAAAGCTTATTAAAGCTTTCACTTTCAAAGTTTTTTTTTCAAATTGCTTTCATTCCTGCGTGAATAATCATGAACAAAGTTAAAAACAGCATTATAATTTTTATGAGACTAAATTCTAGATAGTGCTGAATTTCTACAACGTCAAAATTTGAATTATGTTGCGGTAAAAGTTTTAATGAAATAGTTAAATTAAGTTTCTCACGTATGTATAAGACGAAAACTTTATTATAATTTTCAACAACTGAAACTGCCAAATACACCTGCCTCTGCCAATGTGCTGTCAAAACATCTAATAAAAGTTCTAGTCGAACAACGCCGAGCGAGACAAGACGTGAAAGATCGAAATTATTTCGACGGTTTTTTCGATAACAACTCGGGATCGAGTTTCGCAAGCCGTTTGAAATTTTGACAGCACCCCACGACAAGATAAGAATTGAGTTAAGTCCGATTGAAAAGTTCACTTTCGATATTCCCCATGAAGATATTAGAAGCAATCTTTCGGAGTTTTAAAGAGTTAGGAATATCTTGCCCGGTTTACGCAGAACATTGAACTAGGTTTTTCTTGTCAAGGATACTTGATCAGTCGGAATCCTTCTGACAGATTAATGATTTAAATAAATCGTTTTGGGTCGAATCGTGCTTTAATATCTTTTTGATATGTCGAATAGAGGAACGGAACACTCAAGATCCAGTTATCTAAGATTGTAACAAAGGTTTTTTTGAGGTGATTAACTCATTATTAGCTAGCATGGAATATGACATATACTGCTTTATTATGACGCTTCTAAACAAAGTATGAGTAATAACTGTAAATCATGTATTCAGAAATTTTTGTCTGGTTACCCAGAAATTTTCTAGCACTCAGTAAAATTAGCATAAGATATCCGTTGAACTGACTGAAGTTGACGTTGTGTGACTGAAGACTTGAAAAGAGACCCTACCGGTAAATGCAGAAGGCACAAGATAGACAACACTAACACAAATAACCAAGATATGTCTAACAGAGAACATCCAAACGTTGATGAATATTTATGCCCATATTCATAAACAACACAATGCTTGCGATTGCATAGTGTAATTTAAACCATATCGTACCATGGCTTCAACCCATTAATTGCCCACTACTAGACACGGGTCTCTCCTTTTGAGGAGGCCCAGAGCATACTCCACCGCGCTGCTCCAGTGCGGATTAGTGGAGGGGTCAGTGGCCAACTCAAGTGTCGGAAGATTTCAAACCGACTGAGGGTCTCCGACATGGTTTATCGACTGTTTTATAATGATAACAACCGGGATTGACGACTTTATGTGCCCTCCGAAGTACGGAAATGCTCAAGATTTTTTTGCCACCAGCGGTCACCCATCGACAACTATCGACTGCGCCCGCTGTTGCTTAACTTTGTCTAAAGGTTAGACCGCACTAGGCGTAACTACGCGACACGACGCGATACGACTCGACGCGATCCTATTGCAGTATACCGCACTTAAGCAGCAGCGGCGCGACAGTTTCCAGCAAATTTTTCGTGTCACTCGTTCGGCGACTTCCGAGCAAGATGGACGATATTATAGATGTTATAATAGTTTCCTTACTATGCGAGGAAGAAAGGATGGAGCTAGAGAAAGCAAAAAAAGAAACGAAGAATAATATGGCTACATGACATTTCAAAATCACGATATGAAGAAGGAATTTAATTTAGGAATATTAATTTAATATTGATAATATTAATTTAGGAAGAATATTACACACTTTTGCCGCGACTTAAAAGGGATGGGAAAAGATTTCACACCTACTTTAGAATGTCTCAACATAAATTCGACCAGTTATTACAGGCTATGAAGCCCCATATAGAAAAACTCAGTGTCGCGCCGGCGCCGCTCGCTATACTGCACTAGCGGCAACAGAACTACGCGACGCACCACGACGCGTCAGAGTTGGCGAGTTGGTCAACTTCGTCGCGCAGTGTCGCGGCGCGTAGTTCCGCTGCCGCGTAGTGCGTTTTATCTCATACAATTTAATACAAAGAATATTTGGTCGCGTCGCGTCGTGTCGCGTAGTTACGCCTAGTGCGGTCTAACCTTAAGGCTGCGGGCACGAGATCTGCGACGAGCGGCGCGATGGCGGTTGCGGCGCGGCGCGGCGCGGGGCGATTAGCAGCGGTGTCTTGCGGGGCACGAAAAAACGGTCGGTCAATCGCGCTAAAGTAGTGTTGTGAAAAATGATAATATTATAATCTGTTTATTTATACTTTTATTGTTGAAGTGATGGCGTAAAGTGACTTTCGGAAAAAAGTGACGCTTGGTTTTCATACAGATGAAGGTACATGTTTCATCTATTCGGTTGTGAAAAATATGAGTTTACGTTGAAGAGAATTATTGGAGCCTAGTATCCTGATGAGAGCTGAATTGGCTATTTGACAGTTGTCACGGTAAAATATGAAATGTGTTAAATATGGTTGCTTATTGGTTAACAATAATTATACAATACTTTTCTTGCATGAAAATCAATTGTAATTTTTTTTATTTTTGAAAAATACATTTGAGTTTTTTTATCTGTGGATACGAGAACCGAAACGCGGGCGGCCATGATTGAGCATCGTGTGACGTCACATTTCACAAAATAAAGCGTCGTGTACCTCTACTATATCGTGTGCAATTTACGAAGAAAATTAACTTATATTTTGATTTGCGCTTTTGAGCTATTTTTTAATATGGAGTCAGGTTATACAAAAGCTGACAGTGCGAATTTACCTAAAATTGACTCATTTATGGTCGCAAATTTCTTTGCGTGTAACCCTGACTTTTACTCTGCCGAGTTTCGGAATGCAAAAACCTCCGTGTAAGTGCTGAAATGAATAAAGTAAAATTGGTCCGAGTCATGCTAAGGGGTCACAGGGGGTTTTTTTCTAAGTTTTTCCTCAGCGCCCCCATAACGACACCCTAACTAATGATTTTAAATTACTTATAGGTTATATTTATGATTTCAGATCTTCTCGACAGTCGTATGGTGATGACGCTATAGGGTATGTCCAGCTAAAGAGGGAGGCAAATTTTTGTGTGGTAAAATGCAAATTTGTCCTGAACATAAAGTTCGTCAGCAGCCATACTCGGTGTCCATGGTCATCGATGAAAAGGAAGGAGCAGTACAAAGTGTCCAGTGTGCAGACTGCCCTGCCTCCAAAGGGTGCTGCAAACATGCAGTGGCTTTCTTAATGTGGACTCACAGAAGAAGTGAGGAGCCATCATGTACTGCCACCGAATGTTACTGGAAAAAATCCAAACTATCTAAAGTGGGTAGCTCTCTGAAGTACATGAAAATCAAAGAAATGGGTAATTTTAGTACTTCCATATGTACCCAACCAGATGATAGTGTATTTTGTGACTTTTTAAATGAAAGTAAAAAAAGAAAATTACAAAATTGTCAAATTTTAAAACACCAAGCTGATTATGAAGGTGATGTGGTTCAATTGCTCTCATTGCACTATTTAAGTTACAGATTTAATTCTAAAAATGACTGTGATGAATTTATAAAAAAAATTCGTCCAGTGTTTACAGAAAAAAATATTGGTGATGTGGAAAGACTAACATGTGAACAGCACAAAAGTCCAGCATGGTATGAGCTTCGATATGCCAGAATAACAGCATCAAAAGCTTTTGATGTGAGTCGCTGTAAAACAGCAGATGGCTCACTAGTCACAATATTAATGGGTGCAAAAGTTCCAGAAACAGTTGCTATGAAGAGGGGCCGAAAATTAGAAGACCTTGTAAAACAACATTTAAAAAATCAACTTGGAGAAATTTCTCAGTGTGGCTTGTTCATGTGTCAAGAATATCCTATGATAGCAGCATCACCGGATGGAATTTTAAATGGTGACACAGTGATTGAAATAAAATATCCAATGAATGAAAAAACTTCAAAAAAATATGTTTCAATGAATCAAGTCACTGCTAAGTACTTCGCACAAGTGCAACTACAAATGCACTTAACTAAACTGAAAAAATGTTTGTTTTGTTTGGCGTCATGGGACTTTGAAGACACTAAGAAAGTCAATATTGTGCCTGTAGAATATGATTATGAATATGTAAAAGATTTACTCTGTAAATTAGAATCATATTGGAAGAAAAATGTTTATCCATTAATTTATAATAGTACAAAATAAAACAATTTATATTAGCAAATCATGTATTTTTAATTATACTATCCTGTAGGTTAATCAGTGCACATGCAATAATAACACATTCATCTAAATATTTTAACAATTTCATATTCACTACAGAATGAGGTTTTAACATAGAGAATTCTCGCACACGTCTTATAACTCTCTCAATATGTATCCTTAAGCTTGCTATTTGTTTTGTTTTGATCACATCATTTTTTGACAATTTAGAGTTAGATACAACACTTGGGGGTCTTACTAAATTTATTCCTTTTTGCAGTAAAAGTTCTTCTATATGTTTAAATCCTCTATCTGCAAGTATAGACACACCTGGTTCTAAACAATCTAAAAAGCCGCAGTTCTGTACTAACATGACATCAGTGATTCTTCCACTGTATCCAGGTGAAATATAATTAATTATACCATCAGGGGTGCTACTGATTAAGTATTTGGCAGTGTTTGCTTTTTTATATTCTGACCACGTTAATGCCTGCTCAACAGATTTTGATGGTTTTTGTATTTCTATTTCAAAACAATCAATGATACAATAGATATCATGGTACTTATGTCTAAACGGAATAGGTAGGTTCCGTTTTACCATTTGTTTATTTGATTTAATTATAAATGGATGTAACACACTTGCAATTTGAATTACAGATTTCATAAATACTTTACTAGCATAAGACAGTGACATTCCGAATTGGTCTCCAAGCTCAAAAAATGGTGTATTTAGTCTTATTTTTTTTAAACATAACAATATGTGTTCTTCAGGAAGGTTTGTATGCTTTTTCAAAATTTCAATTAAAAAGTAACAATCCTTCGAAACACCTAAATAATATCTTGGATTTTTTTTGATCAATTGTAAAGTATTTTCAATTGATATTCGACATAGTTTCTCTGCTTCAACTTTCCTCTTTAATTCAGATAATTCAGATCGAGTTTCTTGATCGCTGCTTGTAGATGTCATTGTTAATAAGGACTGAACAGATGGTGAACTGTCAATATTAAGTTGCAAATTTTTTGATGGTGATGAACTGTTTGAAGACGATGCTTCTAGCTTTTCAGTAAACAGTAATTTTCTCCTGATTTTGGAATGCCCTGCTGATTCTATACTGTACTTTATTTTAAAAGGTGATGTTGCAGTGGTTATTACATGAGTCTTTAAAGGAGAAGTATTTTTATCCTTACTTTGAGTAATAGTTTGTACATATCTGCTTCTATTCTTTGCAGACATATACACTTGAACTAATTTATTACTCATTTCAGGCCATACTTGTGTCGCCTGATCTGATTTTGAACAGTCATCTTTCTCAGTAGCGGACAAAAAATCTGAAAAAAAACAAAACATATTATTTATTACATAACTATATGGTAATGGTACATGGCAAAGGTACTCTACTGCTTAAGAACTTTTCAACATATCTACTGTTGTGTATTATTAAACTGCTTTTTTACTCACCGCTATTGCTTGTCATGCCTGATGTTGTTGGCATTTGAGTTTCCTCAGAAAATATTTCTTGTATTATGTTCATACGTTGTCGTTTGCTTGCGGCTGACCGAGGCTGTGGCGGTGCGGTGCGTTTTATTCTGTCTGGTTGACATTGAAATTTTGATGGTAAACAGTCTGGCTTCATTCTTATTTTGCCAACAGACCCCATCACACTGTATTGGATGTAATTTTCCATATCATTAGGCAGCTGTAAAGTAACACAAATATATTAATTACTTACTTTTATTTTGATCATGTTTTATGAACAACATTAGGTTAGGTTTAATTTGTTTTTTTAGTAAATAGAGGCTATGTTGATTTCTTCTAAATACTTACATCAAAGTGGTCCTCACAAAAGAATATTGCAGATTTATCAGATGTGAACCCTGGGTCTCGACGTGCCAATTGTAACCACTGCTTTCGACGTTGAGGGCATTTAGGAACGTGTATAAACAATTTGTTAGGAAATTTAATTGTAGTACTTCTACACATAGGCACTGCACACGTCTTGTAGCTTGTCATTTTTACAATTCCAGTGAAAAAGGTGTAAGTTTTTCACTTAAAATATCTTCAGTGTTAGAGCGTCGTAATTAACTTTCTTTTGCTTATTGAAATATGACGTCACAGCCAGCAAGTGACAGATGGCCGACTATTTTCGCGCGAATTTCAAATTAATGGATTAAAAGTAATTTTTTCATAATAAATAACACTTTTTTCAGAAAAATAAATATTGTAAGAGGTATAAAATAAACCTACGAAAATTTTAAAATATTTTTCCACAAATTGTCTAATAGCCAATTATTATTTCCAAGAAATGGTGTTCATCCAATAAATAAAGGAAGAAGTAATTTAGGAGAATTTTATACTCTTTATGACTAAGTTTTCATTCAAAAAATATTAAAACTATACGACAATGAGTACATTTTGATTATATTTTGGAGAATATTTAGAGAATATTTATATGGTGCAAGTTTTCACTGTCCCATATAACAGCTTTTGATAAAATACACGAAATAAGTTCTTCATTATAAATTTCCATTATTTTAAAATTATAATTCAATACAATTCTGTGTACTATCAATCTAGTTTGTTCCCATCTCTTCCGCGCCGCCGCGCATCGCCCCGCACCGCCGCGCCCGTGCATCGTGCATCGCGCCGCTCGAAATCGCGGGTCTCGTGCCCGGTCCCATAGTACGCCATACTGTTAATTCCATCGCTTCAAATCGCCGCCGCCCCGCAACCGCCATCGCGCCGCCCGTCGCAAATCCCGTGCCCGCAGCCTTAGGATCGACGCAAGCCGCTGGGCAATGAGCGCTTCTATCTTACAATACTTGCGTGAAATTCATCGTTATGCGTTTGACAAAATCGATAAAAGAGATGCCGATCATTTTACCGAACGCATTACTGTTGTTCTGACTTACACATGACTTACATCAAAATAGAAAGAAAGGATCAATTGTTTGTACATTGTTTATACTGCCATCCATGTTTTACCTTTGTCATATGACTAGAGTCAAGTTTTCCGCATACTTAAGTCAACTGTGAAACAGAATACTCGCCATAACGAAATTCATCATTAGCGACCTTGTAATCTAATAACTGGCAATCGCTCACGGAAGCTATGTACATTTAAATACATTTTACTTATCGCACCCGAAGGAAAACCGCTACACAAACTGTATGTTAGTGTGCAGTAGAACGATTTATATGCGATCGAGTTACATGGACCGTGGTCGTGGAATTGTCGTATCTGGCCCACGAGATATGCCGCGTGCGAGAGAAATATCGATGCCTAGTTGCAAACAATAAACAATTGAGTATCTCCGTATGTTTTGCGATTTTTATTTAAACTTCAGATTTGCTATGCCGACCAGTAAACGATTTTAAAATTAGGTTCATCCAGGAGTCCAAGTTCATCTCTTTTGATGTAGTGCACCTTCCTAAACAGCGACAGAGAGTATGGCCACAAGCCAACGATCCATATTATTGAAAACTAGTGCTCTGGCCGCGGTTTTGCCCGCATTTTTCAGAATAATAAGTACCCTATATTTTGTTCTACATCATGTTCTACCTACATACATACATGGTACATGGTAATTTCGATATCGCACGGCCTTTAGCTGCAGCAGCGAAAAACGCATAATGCACGCCTAGGCTAAGTTATTGGCCATCGGTGCCTTTGTACATTAATAAAAACAAATGAATTTCCGAAATTCATGCATGCATTTGTTCTCTGACACTACGACCTAAACATCTAAAGAATAATTTCACCGTCAGTTTTAGAAAATATTTAAGTATTTTCTAAAAGCTAGCCAAGCTTGTAAGATCCTACTATCATCGCAAACCACTGTTTTTAATCTTTATTGATATCTTTAGTGGTATTAAAGATACTTAGTAGATACATACACGAAGATTTTTTTCTTATAAGTTTATGCCACCTAAAATCCCACCTGATGGTAATGGATGCCATACACGATCAAGTATACTTGTTAAGTCTGCAGTTTGACTTGTCAGATTTGCAGTTTGACTTGACGCGTCATCTACTGTGCATGAGGTAACTATATGGGCAAATAGCTTACGCTGGCCATATACGATCAAATATATTGGATACCGCATCAAGTTTGACGCTTGCTCAATTACACATGATCATATTGTATTGGCGACGTAGTCATGGATGGTAAAACGCACCGAAAAGTCTATTCACTCTTGTTTTGAAGACACTTGTATCATAATCGAGCGGAAACTGTGAAACACCGACGCGGATAATTTATTCCAATCCTTCGCTGTACGCATAATAAATGAAGAAGCAAAGTACGTCGCCCATAAGGGGGATGTCAAATATAAGAAGTCAAGAACTAAAATTGTCTAGTTTGACTTGAAAGCCAAAGTTCGAACCAATGTAATACAACAAGGTAACCTATAAATTATAATAGAAGTTGAGTACTAGTTAACTAAGTAATCTCAATCCCGAGACTAATACACTAAAGTTGTCAATAGTTTCAAACTGTAACCAGAAACGTTAATGTAAAAGGGAGTTTAGATTGAGTTTAGAGAATTCTAGTAACATTATAGTATTAAATTGGCAGGTTTCCATATTATATAATAACTAATATGTGCATGGGTTTCAACACATTAATGGTCCACTGCTCAGTAAGGGTCTCATAACTGAGTTAGACAAACCACCAAGTTCCACCAAGTTCCACCAAGTTACTCCGATACAGATTGGTAAGAGATAAACAGGCAATGCGAGTATCAGTTAGTGACAATAGTTGCTAATAAACAGTCAACAAACCAACAGCAAAAATCTTTTCCAACACCCTGACATGGGTAGGTTTCATAAAATAAAAATTAATTAAATTCAAATAAGGAAAATCCAAATTAGACATGTTCCTCAAATACTTAAATAAAACTTACATTATGCCAATTTAAAACTGATATTTTGAACCCATTGTAATATAATATTTTATTAATCTACTTACAAGAAAACATGAGAGGTGTCAAGGGACACCCGGATGGAACGAAGTTCCTTTCGATTTAAGTATTGTTTTTTGAAGTGATTCAGAAAGTTGTACAGCGCCATCTCTGTAAAACTCTCTGAATCACTTCAAAAAAAGTGTCGTCATTCGTAAGAATCAAAAAGTGTCGTAATTTTCCGTCTAGCCCCCTTTCAGAACGCGCGATAAGGAACTTCGTTCCAATTAGGGATTATTGTTTAACATGAAATTACTCAATTATGTAACCAGGAATATGTAGATAATTATGTCAATTTAGAAAAAAAATTGACTAACGCATAATGTTTGTTACGGAATTCTTTCTTTCTAATGGTTCAATGCCTCTTTTGAGTGAAGGAGCACAATAAATTAGCTTGAACTCAACTACGGACATTACACAAATTCAACGTTTTTTTAATGAAACAGGCGTTCGAATTTAATTCTGCGTATTTGCTAAATAAAGTGTAACCCATGAAATTCCTTATTCTTGTTAGCGAAAGTAATTTCGAGAGTGAATCACTGCAATCTGCCAAATGACTCACTCGCTGTAGCAACAATCGCGGGAACCATTCAATTTGACATAAATGAGGTCAGAACGATCGGAGAAAAGAATACAAATATATTGTGTTAAAAAGAAAGGAATAAATGTAATTTCTTTTATCAACTTTCGCTAAGACAATGGATAGTGAACGGCCGAATGTAACCCAGATGTAATCCTCTATTGCTTCGTGTGCAACAAAAGGACATATTTTTTTTTTAATAATGCAGAAATGTATTAAGAAATAGTCCTGATTAGGGCTCTAAAATAAAATGAATTAAAATTATTAATCAATTGCCAATTGCTCAAAGTAGAATAAAATCTTAAAAACATAAAATTTTCAGTTTACAGATAAAGTGTAAGTTGACTCTACGATGGTTAGTCGCAGTCACTTTGCGACTAATTATTGTAGTGCATGTTTCCGTTGTAAGGAGGGAAGTGCCGTGCATGTCTTAAAGTATATACCATCATACATGTTAACCGCGAATTGTTGCAAAGTAGACTAACTAATAGTAACTTAATAACAATGGATTTCCGGAAAGTAACGCCTGAAATATTAACGTGTAACCTTCGTCACTGATAATAATATGCAATCGGTCTATTATTTTTTTAATTAAGTTATTCATAGACACGTTTATTTTGAGTGGTCGAGGGGTCTGACGGTCGAATGTCTTTGTTCCTGAATTTCTATTGTGTTTAATGAAAATACCTGTATACATATATATCGGTGCAGTCTAAAATAATACACATAAGTACGCCCACAGAGAGAGATCTATGTTCATAGTACTGAACTCAGATGATCTGAACATACGAATGAGTACCTCCACAGAACCCTGTGCGATATATATTAATTTAATAGCGTAAAGTCTACGCTATTTATTTCATTAATAGGTATTTACAAATATGTGTACAAACTTTCCATATTTTGAAACAAGATGCGTTTAACTACATACTTGGATTGCATACAGATTGGATTTATCTGGTAGTATTGCGAAATACAACAGGTTCTGAATGAAACGAGTCCAAATTAAGACTGTAATCCAAAACACTATTGAGCAAGGTCAATGCGCGAATCAATGGAGACTCCCTCACTAACATTAATCAAGAATCTGACACCACAAACAACTTATGTCTGCGAGAACATAATATTATGGAGGAACATAGAATATTGCCATTAAGTAACCCGAACTTCGCAATGTAAATATGAACATATTTTCTCCAGCTTGTGCCAGAAAAGGGTTAACCATGTTGAATTCGGTTTTGACTGGTGTATTCTTGTGGTAACTTGGGTGTGAATTATTTTGATTACTTTTTAAATAAAATATTATGAATTATACATTTAAAGAATCTCGTCTAAGCATTTTTGAGTGTGGGTACCAAGAAATGTAGGTTTGAAAAGTAAATCGAGTTTAATAAAAAATATAATAATTTATTTTATCACGTCATTCAACGATCAGATATTATGTTCGTAATCTGTAATAAAAACAAATCGAATATCAGCAATCTGCCCTAACTAACCCAATACCAAAGGGTTACGAAGGAACCGAATTTCCAACTAACATAAGGGTCTCAATTCTCGGTTACAACTAATAATATAGGTACTAAATGTCTCTTTTAAAACTATGGTAATATTTTAAAATTATGTAATGAAAATTTTACCAAAAAAATTACTGACTTCAAAGCCTTTGAATATAAATTAAAAAAAATACTTTATTATATAACGAGCGCAAATTCCTCATAGATCTCATATAGATAAAGACGATTTGTTTAGCAATAATTTCAGTGAGTTTGATTGTTTTTAACGTTTGTATAAAAATAACATAACAAAATATATTTTTGTACTATGAGCGAAGTGTTATGAGATGTAACGGTGTGCAGAGCTAGTGGGAAACAGTCATCATCAGAAATATCAAATGTATCACCGATATGTTGCGAGCCAAAATTGACACTATTTGCTGTTATCTCGTTAAACGATTATGATACCATTCGATTGATTACTTAATTTTAATAGCCAATCCTTATATTTCCTTGTTAAACAAGTTCGAAATTGAGTGGACAAAAATAGTGTTATTTTATTTATTAAGTACATCGTCACATATTTATCATACGATAAACAAAATATTATCACCCGCGCGAAAATCGAAGCTCCATGATGATGATATCGGCACTAAAGCTTCGACGCGACTGCCCCGCTCTCGTAAACTAGATTGGAATAACGGTGCCCTCAAGGAAATCGAACTAAGCCGTAATTTCGCCTATAGCCTCGTAAAATTACAATTGCATTCATAAATAAATTCTACGATATATTCTATACCGCTGCCAGCAAATTGATGTGGACAATAAAATTCGACATGTGAATAAATTTTGATACGTGATAAACCCTTTTATAGGTACATAGGAGGTTTTATGTACCTATCTCAATTAATTATTATAATAAACATCAAGTCATAATGCTGTCAAATTGTAAAGTTTTTTCCCATTTTAGTGTAAGACGCTTACGTAAGATGGTAATTTTACTGTACTATTAATAAGCATATTTTGAATGTGGCTAAGTTTTGATTCTCATAGATACTCTAGATTGTAATTATGCCACAACTAATCCTACAAAAACATATTTTGAAGTTAGCAACATCCCGAAAAACAGACTGTGTTATAGTAGAGGAGACGTGGAAGAACGACCTTCACCGATCTGATAACTCGATGGGACATATTTTTTATCAAATATAATTTATAAACAAATATGCCTATGATAACTTGCCTGTCGAAAAGTGTTCATACCTATTTTTAATTTAATTAATTTTAATCGATTTTTTTTCGTCACTTTCACTCATGTGATAACCGAATGAGTTTTATCTTAATTGATAGTTTTTAACACATAGAATATGCCTAGGTAGGCTTGCCTACTTATTTCGGTTCATGGCTACCTGGCAAGTAGGTGTGAACAGGTGAGAAAATATAGGTATTTACACCGATCTGTTAACCAATTGAAATTAATATCATAGGTAGATATTTTAATTACAAAACCAATCATATAGGCTTGCCTACAAAAAAATGTTCATGAAATAGTATTGCCAAGCTGTAAAGGGTATAGCCGGATAGCCTTGGGAAAAGTACCCCAACACCTTGGGGTTCGAAACTATGTCCAAATGATCCTTTATATAGAGATAACATGATGTACAAAATTTCACCCCCCCACTACCCCTCAGGGGGCTACGGCACTCAATTAAACCGAAAATGATTTTATTTTTTTTCTTCAAATCTATGTAACTGACGCAAATCAAATTTTGCATAAATGTTGTGGTAACTTAAAGTAATAATATAAAAAATCAAGAGCTCTCTAAGTACTCCCTATATTGAAAAAAAAATAATTTAAAAAATTGGAACATCCTGTATAATGATTTCCTTTCGTGGTAAAAACACCATTTTTTTTCCAAATGTGTATCAACATCCAACCTACGTAATCTCCAAGTTTGGTCTGTCTAGCAAAGGTGGAACACTACTTTTAGTTCTACTAAAGTTTTAATGCCTGCTTTATAAGGGAATAGAATCCCACGGTTTTATTTTTTTCTCCAAATCTATGTAAGTGATGCAATCCAAGTTTTGCACAAATATTGTGGTAACTTAAAGTAATAATACAAAAAATCAAGAGCTCTCTAAGTACTCCCTATATTGAAAAAAAAAATTAAAAAAATTGGAACATTCTGTATAATGATTTCCTTTCGTGGTACAAACACCGTTTTTTTAAATGTGTAATTAAGGAAAATATGATAAATCTTTTTACTTATGTGTCATAATACATAATTCTATTAAGATTACATTGTATCTGTGACAAGTCTATAGATTCAATAAGTATCACGGGGTAACGAATAATTATAGCTTTATTAAAGGTAATAATAACGGTAATTATAGCTTTATACGGAGGAGGCTCATTCGACGGAGTTTCATCATACGGCGGAGATTCATACGGGGCCATACGGAGGAGGCTCATTCGACGGAGTTTCATACGGCGGAGATTCATACAGGGCAGGCTCATGCGTCGGAACCTCATGCGGCGAATGGTCATACGGAGGAGGCTCATTCGACGGAGTTTCATACGGCGGAGATTCTTACGTGATATACAGTGATAGCCTAGCGGTTAGAACGTTGGTCTCCCGAACGCGGGGGCACGGGTTCAAATCCTGGCACGCACCTCTAATTTTCAAATATTATGTGCGTATTACTAGTTAATTATCACTTGCTTCGGTGAAGGAAAATATCGTGAGGAAACCTGCACACCGGAAAGTTCTCCATAACGTTCTCAAAGGTGTGTGAAGTCTACCAATCCGCACTTAGCCAGCGTGGTAGACTATGGCCTGTACCCCTCACATTGTGAGCGGAGACCCCGAGCCCAGCAGTGGGACAATTATGGGTTGTTGCTTTGCTTTTTTTAGCTTTATATTCGTTTTTGTAAAGTATATTGTTATGAGTCAACTGTAATATGATGTTAATTTTAAATTGAGTTTAATTTTTTTGGTAATACATGTCACCAACCTCAAATAAGTTTTATTTCAATCGCGCGTAAAGATTACACGCGCACATTTTTTTTTCTTATCCATCCATTTGCCTCTGTTAACTGCACGCCAAGTTATTGACTATCGTGGCGGATTTTATCTATAAATTAGATATTATTTCATCCGCGTTATTAACGTCGCTAAGGAGCCTTTTTTCATATTTATTATTTAAAAAACAAGCAATTTTACATAATGTACCGATTTTAGGTAAGATTTTACTATCAACTTTAAGGTCGAGTAAATGATATTTTTGTTTAATTATTCCATTAACAGATTCTTCTACCCATCTTACTTTGGTATCGAGCTACGATTGATTTGATTCTGAAGTATCAAGCTGTGCTCTACTTCTATTCCCTTATAAAGCAGGCATTAAAACTTTAATAGAACTAAAAGTAGTGTTCCATTCCACCTTTGCTAGACTGACCAAACTTGGAGATTACGTAGGTTGGATGTTGGTACACATTTAAAAAAACGGTGTTTGTACCACCAAAGGAAATCATTAGACAGGATGTTCCAATTTTTTTTATTTTTTTTTCAATATAGGGAGTACTTAGAGAGCTCTTGATTTTTTGTATTATTACTTTAAGCTACCACAATATTTGTGCAAAACTTGATTTGCATCACTTACATAGATTTGGAGAAAAAAATAAAACCGTGGGATTCTATTCCCTTATAAAGCAGGCATTAAAACTTTAGTAGAACTAAAAGTAGTGTTCCACCTTTGCTAGACAGACCAAACTTGGAGATTACGTAGGTTGGATGTTGATACACATTTGGAAAAAAAATGTTGTTTTTACCACGAAAGGAAATCATTATACAGGATGTTCCAATTTTTTAAATTATTTTTTTTTCAATATAGGGAGTACTTAGAGAGCTCTTGATTTTTTGTATTATTACTTTAAGTTACCACAACATTTATGCAAAATTTGATTTGCGTCAGTTACATAGATTTGGAGAAAAAAAATAAAATCATTTTCGGTTTAATTGAGTGCCGTAGCCCCCTGAGGGGTAGTGGGGGGGGTGAAATTTTGTACATCATGTTATCTCTATATAAAGGATCATTTGGACATAGTTTCGAACCCCAAGGTGTTGGGGGTACTTTTCCCAAGGCTATCCGGCTATACCCTTTACAGCTTGGCAATACTATTTCATGAACATTTTTTTGTAGGCAAGCCTATATGATTGGTTTTGTAATTAAAATATCTACCTATGATATTAATTTCAATTGGTTAACAGATCGGTGTAAATACCTATATTTTCTCACCTGTTCACACCTACTTGCCAGGTAGCCATGAACCGAAATAAGTAGGCAAGCCTACCTAGGCATATTCTATGTGTTAAAAACTATCAATTAAGATAAAACTCATTCGGTTATCACATGAGCGAAAGTGACGAAAAAAAATCGATTAAAATTAATTAAATTAAAAATAGGTATGAACACTTTTCGTCAGGCAAGTTATCATAGGCATATTTGTTTATAAATTATATTTGATAAAAAATATGTCCCATCGAGTTATCAGATCGGTGAAGGTCGTTCTTCAACGGCTCTTAGACCATTACATTTGTAAGAACAATATCTATCCTAAAACAATGAATCGCCGCATTCATTTTAAACATACGAAATAAATGTCGCGTAAAATTTTGTTTCCCGGAAGCCACTTCCGTTGTTCATTATGAAAATAAGGTTGGGTCCGAATTATTGTTTTTGCAAGTTTCCCTTGTTCTCATGTTTCGTTCAACTCCCAAATCACCTGCGGAGTTAGCAACTGCCACGAACTTGCGGAATCGGTTGATTGAGTTGTTTCAGTTCGCAAGTCCATAAGTCACTCTATAAGTTGTTAGCTCAATGTTTTGTATTATATGTACACCCGAATGACAATTGGACTTTTAGAAATTTTACAGTTCGTTGTCTCATTAATGGCACGGGTTTCTCCTGCTGAGAAGGCCTGAAGGTCACGCTACTAACTACTTTCAAGATAACTGGTATAGGGTCTAATGGCCAATCCTAGTGTGAGCTGTTTTTACTTAATCAATTCTATCCAATGGTAACTACTGATGTAATGTAAGAGAACCCCTGATGTAATGTAACAGAAGGCACTACGTTTCTGGGGGGGGGCAGAAATATAAATGTAATAAAGTAACATAGTATGATAGATCATGTAACCATTATAATGAATACAATGAATCTTCAATTTTGTACCTACCCATGAAATGGTAATATTATTAGTATAAAAATAAGAGATACAAACGTCACGTATTGCGATTGTTAAAACTACACTACGTATTTCACTTTTTCTATTCAGCAACAAACGTTTGAAAGACAAACCCGATACTATGAATTAAAACAACACCAATCCGTTGAAAGCGATGCGAACTCAAAACTATATTTCTACTCCATGCAAAAGCTCTGTACTGGTTCGGGAGAGGAGAGCAAACGGATGAATGCTCATAAACTCATAAACGAACTGCGCCTTAACTGTATGAAAAATTCGCGCACTATCTCACCCAGTGAGATTTTATGGAGTAGGTTTTATTGTTGCCGACTCTTGAAACTTTTATTGCATGTTGAAACTAAATGGCGAGAGTTAAAAGATGTTTTAATAGCTCTAGTAGCAGTTAGCGAACAATGTAATTTTGATTTGAATTAACGTTTTTACGTTAAACAACTGTTTGATCAACTAATGGTTCTTACCATCATCGCTTCTTGACGATGGAGTCTGAAATTGTGAGCGCACTTACTAAAATATTGTCATAATCATAGTTTGTATACCGCATTATACCTATCCGAAAAAATCTTAAAAATTACCCTACCTAGTGATCTCATTATTAGAAAGAAACGTGTGACTTTATTTCAGCCAAGCAAATGATAATAATTTTTAATACGCTTTTAACTTTGAAGGCAGGTTAAATTTTCAATCCCCACCATTCTTTGCGGAAGACCAACGTGAACCCTTAGGCTGTTAAGCTTTCGCCGATTATTATTGACAAAAAAAGCAGGTAAGACAGTTACCAAACCACTACAAAGCGTTAGCTATATTGCCGGATCTTATCATGAAACAAAAGTAATTAAGCGTTGTTAGAAATTCGTGATGGTACTTAAAACTTTTGACAATCAGATCGACAGAATTTACAGAATAGTCAGCGAGCTTGTTTCGAGGATCTCAGAGTTCTTCAATGGAAATGAGTGAAATGGTTACATTCTATCGGGATGCTACAATGTCCTTTCAAAGTTAAGTTATCGAATAAAGTAGGATATATTACTCTTTATGTAGTAAAATTACCTTGAAGAGAGAGAGAGAGCGACAGAGAGCGACATTCGTATATTACCGCTAGGAGTCTCCATTGTCTGTTTATGTTCAAACTTGTAAATCTCTCTCTTGCTTCTCTTCGGGAACCTATGCTAGTCACAACACTCGAAAATGTTTAGGCAATAATTTTTAAATTAAAATAATAATATGTATTGAATATTATGTCCTTGTTTATTTTTAAATAAAGTTACTTTCGAGTTATGTTTGAAATCTCCGCTCTACTCCTCTTTTCTCCCTGACTCCCTATATAGCCAGAATAATGCTAAGTTGTGAAACTAGAACACAGATTAAATAACAAAAAACAAAATATAAAAAACTTTCTTTTCCGCACGTGTTAATTTTATTTTAGATTCCATACGGATTTTCAGTAACATTTCACTCATTTCCGTGTTAGCAGCTGATGCGTTCCAGTTTCGGAGTTCGAAGCAGCCTGCACTACCCTTTCTGGAATTAGCTGATATTTTTGCGCTTTAATTTAATTCGTAGTTTTAAATACGACTTTTCATTCTGTTGTTGGGTAGAAAGTTCCAAAGTTTTACAATAAAATAGTTTAAAATTAACTGCAACAGCTTAGTTCAGTATTACAGACATTGGAATAAAATAAACCTTTTCATAACCTATTTTAAAGTTGGAATTAATGATGTAACATTTTAAGACGAGAAACATTAATCAGACTATTCCGTATCGGCACTTACTTACGGTTATATACTTGTAATTAATCTATATTAATATTATAAATAAATTAATTAATATTATTCTATCGAGCTTGAAGCACTCATAGCCCGGCGGCTTGCGTCGATCCTAAGTGATCGACAAAGTTAAGCAACAGCGGGCGCGGTCGGTAGTTGGATGGGTGACCGTTAGTGGCAAAAAATTCTTGAGCGTATCCGTGCTTCGGAGGGCACACTAAGCCGTCGGTCCTGGTTGTTATCATAAGATAACAGTCGTTAAGTCATGTCGGAGGCCCTCGGGCGGTTTGAAAACTTCTGACACTCGGGTTGGCCACTAACCCCTCCACCAATCCACACTGGAGCAGCGTAGTGGAGTTGCCCTAGGCCTCCTCAAGAGGAGAGACCCGTGCCCAGTAGTGGGCCATTAATCGGTTGAAGCCATTCAACCGAGACCTGGGCGGTACTAAATTCTCTCCAGCGGTGCCGGAGTGTTCACCTTATTTAAGTAATTGTTATAATTAGAATAAGCAAGTACCAGGTTCCATCAACACTATCTGGATACCTGGCGTTCGTCCACAGTCCGGTTCTCACGTCATTTTCTACCTCGCACGTGTAAACTGTGGAACAAACTACCTGCATCGGTGTTCCCTCTAAGCTATGACATGGGGTCCTTCTAGAAGCGGGTCTATCGTCATCTTCTTGGCCGGCAACGCGTTGGTGACGCCCCTGGTGTTGCTAATGTCCATGGGCGGCGGTGATCACTTACCATCAGGTGACCCGTCTGCTCGTTTGCCTGCTCAAAGCATAAAAAAAAAAGTTCACCATGCACCACACCTAGGTACGTGCACCTGCGCAACACCATAGGTCACATTGAAAAACAGCGGACCTCGCTAAATGTGACCTTTTCAGTTCCACCTGCATAGCACAGCATTTAATTTTTAAGCATAGCATTACATTTAAGCAGATTGTTGCATCTATTGCAGTGCCCTCTTCCGAAATAAATGTTTTCTTTCTTTCTTTCTTTCATTTATCGAGGAAGGCTATAGGCTATATAACACACAGACACAAGAACACTCACACCCAGACCGAGAACAGAAATTCAAACATCATTCGCGCCTCACGATTCGAAACGGGACCCTTGGCCCGGCCATCCGGCATGGTAACCATTGCACCACACAGGTTGTCATAAAACTTTTGTTATATCAGACATCATACTTTATTTCATAATGCTATTTTAAGTATTTTGATGTCCACACAGTCACTGCTAGCAAATGCATATTCATATCAATACGTAACTCAATTTATGGCGGTAAAATTAGATCATTAATATGCTATTGAAGTAGCTCAAATGTACATGCTTTGAAATTTTCCATCAATTGAAAACAATTACGAACATTTTTTCTATCCCTTGGAAATCTAAAGAGTCCTTTAGTTGTTATGTAACCCACACGTGCGAATGTATTATTCTGTATTTTATTTACTATTGTATTTTGTATCATATTACATTATGGAATCTTTCCATTTCGTGTAGGAAGCATTAAGTCCATAATCCCTAAGACCCAGCTTCTAAAAGCATAAGAAGCTTACTATTTTGATGACATTTGCAATGTTATATGGAGAATGATATTCCTTTATACATAATTTGGGGACGACAACTCTGAATAAGAAATGAACATTTAAATGCGTCAACAGAAATAGATACTCATGGGGATAATCAAAAACGTAATTTGTTATTTTACTAGAGTAGTAATATTGTATGTGTGTTTTGTTTTGAGCATTAACCTTTAGCATGGAACGCTCTAATTTTTTATCTGAGGGAATGTTTTACTTTTTGTCATTTTGCGTGTTTGACCTTAAGAGTATAATCCAATTAAATTATGTTTTAACCGACTTCAAAAACTACAGGAGGTTCTTAATTAAGTTACAATTTTTCATAATTATATAAATTAGCTTGTCATTTATGGACCGATTTAAGAAAATATTTTTTATTTGAATAAGCAAAAATTGTTTTATTCTGACAGTGAGATCCACGAGGATTTTAGGAAAATCCTCAAACTCTATAGTACATAGAGTTCTTGTATAATGTTAATTAAAGTTTTTCGGAGACTATGTCTTTGAAGTCAATTTCTTTTTAGTAAAATTCTGATCAAGTATTAAATGAGAAAGTTTGACTGAACATAATGCTTTTAACATTAAGTCTGCCTTTTGTTCCTTTACTTACTTACTCTATCCTTTACATGAAGTAAGGTACATACATTAATGAATAAATAAAAAATAGTATAGTATGCATTGTAAGTGTTTAGTGTTCTCAACATGAGCTCACAAAGGCATTTTAAAAGAAAATATAGTTAGTGCATGTACCCGACATCCTCATCGCCTTTCCGACGTGGCGAAACAAGATTTCTTTCTCAAAAGATTTTCCTCAAAGCATAAAAATCACCTTTTTAGAGCGGGCTCCTTGATCGTTATTAGATACATGAACTTTTTCAATAAGAATTTCAAAGGAAATTCATCCTGACAGCGCTGTAAAACATGGCCGGTGGGTCGGAAGTGTTGCGATTGTTCATTTAGTTTGAACTTTACTGAGAAACAAATAATGAAATTATGTTTATAACAATGTTGTTTCTATTCTAATATTTTCAAAATCAAAAAAAATAAGGAAATTGAATGAACTTCGGCCAAAATTATTACCTGTTGAAAAATAAATATTTAATTACAATATCGATCATGATATCATTATGGCAGAATAGAAAATAATATACATAATATAAAATAATATTAAGAGCTGACAAAAAACATGTTGTCCTTGTGTACCCACTTCTTTGTCCATTGCACCACTTAATAACATGAACGAAATAAAAGAACTTTAAGATTTGAAGAGCCTTTTCAGCGTTCATTGCTCTCTTTTACGAACCTTCGCCTAAGTTACTAAGCTATTTCAAAAAGAAAAATAGGTACCTTGTTAATATCTTCTTATTTATTTTGTCAGAGTTCTGAATCTTATCTTGTCTATTAGAAAAAATCTCGTGAAAATCCGAGCGCTTGAGATTATCGTCAGTTATGAGTACTGACAGCCAGACACTTCATAGAATCTGAAGTTATTATAGTCCAATTTATTATTTTCTGTAATGTTTGTGGTTTTTGGTGTGTAGTAAAATGTTTTGTATTATATTGTCATCTAGTGATGGAAAGTAAATAAATATGAGAACAATTAGAAAGAATATTTCAGTTTCAAATAAAACAAGAATTTTCCAAATCGCGTCATAAATTACGGAGTTCTGAGATAATAACAAAAAAAAATTGAATTTGAGTACCTCTCTCTTTTTTGAAGTTGGGTAATAGTAACTATTTGATAGTCTTATTGAAATAATATCTACCGAGGTACATTGAACGTATCAAGCCTGCCGAACCCTACCTGCGAAGTGTCCCGGTATCGATATCCGGCCGGGGCAAACATGTGACAAATAAAATGTTTGTTCTTAGGTCATAGGTGTTAAATAAGGTTTTATAAGCGTTCTTCATGCCACCTGCGACACGTAGTATCCTACTATTGTTATGAGTGTGTAAGCGTAAAAACTACTTCTTCCATACGACCAAACCATTTGATTTAGTTTCAACTGTATGCTAAACATGTAGGAATATTAAGGATCTCCCCAAGGAAATGTTCAGTGAATATGCTGTATATTGCAGCGTGGTGAGCGAGTTCGGGCGGCGCTAGCAATGTCTCGAGCGGCTCTGCTCTTAAATTTATCTCTTTGAAGAAAATTTTGCTGTCATAAGAGTCGCGAGTACGAAGAGTTTTGAGTATTTTATGAGTAAACTATCTTTAGCTTGCATGTTATTACATTTTGTGCACCTCTGATTTTAACTTACATCATCACGAACACTAAACATTTTGAAAGCCAACCAATGATATTTAAAAAATATAGATACGTCATGCCGTCACAAATCAACCAAAACATGTGTTCCGAAAAGAGCTACAACACACACCCGTTTATCTTTTGTTTCACTACACCAATCACACTACAATAATACACGAAGGCATTGTAACATTGTATGTCAAATCTCAAGCATTTCTGACAACAACAAAACTGCCTATCGTCTTGTATTGACAGAGCGACTACGAGCAGACGAGGTCAATCGACTGCTCTTACGATCTTCATCTTCGGCACGCTAGTTATACATCTACCTCTTTTTTACTTATAATATCATTGAAGCAAACCGGTACTCACGATTTCTGTGGAAATCCTGAAAAATATGTTCAGTGTGAATTGATGATGAAAGTAGATGATTAATTTCACTGTTTTATTAATAAATAATATATGTATCTTAATAGTAATCCTAGGGTAATAATGGTAGAGATTCGTTGAAACGATGCCCTTTTGAAAAGTGCTTGTATATAAACGATGTTTTTTATTTCACTCTATTCATAAGTATGTTGTACCACAGTACAAAATAAGAGATCCGTTACATTGCTACGTTTAAACGATAAAACTATTTTATCTCATGATGCGTCAGCTAATGTACTTCATTAACTTGTTAATGAGATCAGAAAACAAGATAGAAGAGAAGTTTAGAGAGAAAGATACAGATTATTTACTATTCGTAAGTACATTAATCATGAATAATGATTCCAAAGACTATAATATTTTAACTTACTTAAACCTTACCTAACTTACTAAATTTCTATTACTATGCAATCTTTACTATTCACACTATATTTACTTATGTGTTTCAAGGAGCAAAGAAAATATTGAAAGCGCCCATATCTTATGAAAACATGCCCTGTCATTATACAAAATTTTATGTGAAATTGTATCATTAAGCGGTTGTGTTACGAGAATTGTAGCAGCCTTTTTATACTCTTTCCCTCCGAATAGCTCGTACCAGAGTATAGCAGAAATGAATGATGGAGGTTTAAGTCTTTGGTTCTCTATATTTTTTATTACATCAGCCAGTAATACATGGGCTACGGTAAGCATTAGTGATGTATTTGGTGTTGCTGATGTTCATGGGCGACGATAGCCACTTACCATCAGGTGAATTGTCAGCTCGTTTGCCGGCTATTTCCATAAAAAAAAACATTACCTTAGTAGGTAGGAGCAATAATATCCGTCATTGACATGGTCGGTACCATGTGAAGAAGTACTAACTACGGTCAGCAGAAGTAATGGTGCTTGCTCTCAAAAACACACTATAAAAAAAAAGTTTTCTTTATTATATCAACACTGCTACGGTAAGACGTACTGAGTAGGTAATTATCTTACGAGTATATTTCTGATTTGATCATCAAATCAAAAGATATTCAGTTTTAGTTTTACTATAAGCAGAATTTATAGCTACTTATGTCTGCTTTTTATTAGAACACATCAACGCTTTCAAATAATTACTTTTACCGTCCCCTTAAGGTCTTAAGCGCCTTGTAGGCTCTTGAACATTAAATTACAATTTATATTAGAAAGTGACTGCTAGCCTGATGAAACTTGTTGTTTGTATCTATATCATTTTTTATTATTGATCAGGATGATTTTCGGTTGGTTGATCATGTGATTTCCAAGAGAAATTACTTGCTAAATTGCCATTTCTGATTAAGGAAAACATGTTCTAATGCAGATTCGTGGAAAACTGTCGTTATATAGGTTATCCAAAAAATTAACTTGGTAACTAGCTTTCACATTTTTGCTATTTTTCTATCACTAATTTTGTTTTAGTTAATCACTTACCTATTATTCATATTTTAACAATTGTGTGTAACAAGTTTAAAAATAGCAATATATTTGACGACCCGTGTGGCGCAATGGTTACCAAGCCGGATCGCCGCGCCAAGGGTCCTGGGTTCGATTCCCAGCGAGGCAGAAATTTGAATGATGAGTTTGAATTTCTGTTCTCGGTCTGGGTGTGAGTGTCCTTGTCTTGTGTGTTGTCCATGGCACCCACGACACAGGGAATCCTAGTGTGGGGCTATGAGTGTGAAGCGTTATTTATTTATTTTATTTGTACACTCATTTTCGTTTCTACCTGTTTAAAGGAGTGCGATACGGTGACAGCCCTTTAGTATAATTACCCGTCCCTTAAGAGATTTATTACCACGTTATTCGTACATTTGTGCAAAGAACATTAACCGTCCTTGCAACACAATAACACGCAGGACGGAACCCCAAAAAGTTTAATTTATATCCGCAGAGGCTCTTAGCCTTTTTAAAGCTCGTTAAAATGTGTGTTTGCGTTGTGATATTTTAATATCTATACAGTCAAGGGTATGTAGGGTTGCCAAAGACAAGGAAATAATAACTGTAACTTTGTTGAGTTATCCTGTATGGAATGGAATATTAGTGAAAATTGTTAGTGTTCTTAATTTTTTTTTGTGCAAAAAAAAGCAAAGCAAAGCAACAACCCATAATTGTCTGACTGCTGGGTTCGGGGTCTCCTCTCACAATGTGAGGGGTACAGGCCATAGTCTACCACGCTGGCCAAGTGCGTAGACTTCACACACCTTTGAGAACATTATGGAGAACTCTTAGGTGTGCAGGTTTCCTCACGATGTTTTCCTTCACCGAAGCAAGTGATAATTAACTTGTAATACGCACATAATATTTGAAAATTAGAGGTGCGTGCCAGGATTTGAACCCGGGCCCCCGCGTTCGGGAGACCAACGTTCTAACCACTACGCTATCACTGCTAAAACTAGGCAATTAGTACAAATTACAGTTTGAAACTAAATTTTTTCTATCAATTTTATTAGTTTTACATATTATTTTTCCAATTTAATATTCAATGGGATTATAATTAACTTGTAATTAAAGAATATTATTTGGCCTAGCAACTAACTAACACTATATGGTAAGTGTAATTATTTTATGTACCTAATTAAAATATATTTTAAATAATAAAAAGTTAATAAGAAGTGATTAAAATCACAACCCTACCGGTTTTCATTTGACCTAATTTTAGAATTATGTTAATGTCTATGCCTCAATTGCACACATATTCCTGTGTGCATAAATATTTATAATATAATAATATAACATAGTTCCTATATTTTTAATTACCGAAAGTCCAAGTACGAACCTCAACGATTTGTAAGATACAACGAAAGTTTGGAAATTGTACTTTATATAAGGGAACATACCAAAACCACGTAACCCATTTTTTCCGACTTTTTACCCCCCTCACCCCCCTTCGTGACCATCCGTAGTATATGAGAAGACCCCTTTTTTTTTTTCTTTTTTTTTTTTTTTTTTTTTTAACGATGGGAAATGCTTTTACGCACGGAGTGTGGGACTCGCCGGCCTACTGCCGGAATACCCACTAAAACCCATCGGGCACCATCCTCAGCGCAAGGGAGGGCTCCGGGATCTCTGTGTAGAACGCACCGGTGCATGAGAAGACCCCTAGTTTTCACGTGGTAATTGATAAATACGGTAAATTCAATACTTTTTTGCAAAAACAGAGTTAAAAAATAATAATTTTGCTTATATTTGACGACTTTGTGGCGCAATGGTTGCTAAAATATTGACTACGTGACAAAAACCTAAACCCCCCCCCACCCCTCTGTGACCAATCGTGTTATGAAGACCCCCGTCCCCCCCTAAATGAGGCACGTGGTTTTGGTATGTTCCCTAAGTAGGAGAAACTAGTCAGCACATTGCGGCATACTTAGTATGTCTTCATGCCAATAATGATAAGTATCTGAATAAAAGAATTCACAAGAAAATCGAACGAAGCAATTAACGAAATATCCTTTGTATTAGTAGGTATAAGCCGCGCCATTAAAGAAACGACTCTAAAATGGCGGAAATTATCGTTCCCTCTCACTCGCACGTTATTCCTGTCTTTAGCGTGCGAGTGAGGGGGAATGATAATTTCCAACATTTTAGATTCGTTTCTTTAATGGCGCGGTTTATACATACTGAATTTCTACCGGCTACGCGGTTATTTAGAAAGCATAGTTATTTAGAAATTAGGGAAAGTTATTTGTTCGGGGATAAAATTGTGAGAAATTGTATCATCATTCATCACTACCCATCAAAATGAGTTGCTGTTGGGCTTGAGTTAACCCTTACAACGAAAGATATATGGAGCCTTAGCAAAGCAGCGAAACAGGTGTGTTTCGTTATCCAGCGTTTGAAATGAAAAACTATTGATATAGGATTTTTTTATAAATAAATAAATAGATTTAAAATAAATTTAAGTTTTTTTTTCTTTTTGCGGTGAACTGAAGTCACTCGTCCAAACTGCGATACAATAAAGGTCGTACTGAAAACCAGTAGCCGTGGTTCACCGCGGCATATACTGAGTGCGTACCTTTTTTGTTAAGCAGTGCTGCAGCAGGTTATGTGTATGTAACAACTTGTAGTAATTTTATAAATGTTTTATTAAGAGTCAATTTGTAACTTGTTGCAGTGCTTAACAAAATAAACAGTTTCTTTCTTACTTTCTTTTCTTTCTTTCTTATTTACATAACATGTAAACATGATATGTGTTTCTTATCAATACTTGTAAATGGATTAAAATAAGTATAGTAATAATCTTATTTCAAATCAGAGAAAACTGGATTAAAATTGGATTAAAATAGGTTTAAATAGCCTTTTCTGAAATAAGCTGAAACAAACGTTTTGTTTATTTGAAACTAAAAAATATTAAAAAACACATACTAAACATTACGTATTGGATAAATAAACACCTAGTTATTTTTTTCTCAAATACCCATACACAGAAAATGCTACAGTTTTAATAAATTTATAAATTACCGTGTTTCCTCTTTCCTCCCACAGCCCAATAATAATTCAGCGCCCCATTTTCATAATAAGAGCATTCGAGTAACAAAGGAAAAAACAATTTCATTGTCCCAATTTATATAAACAGCAAGCATCGATGTGTTAAATCTTCACAAAAGGGAACTCCTTATAATTCAAGCCACGTAGGTGTGAGGTTATAGCCAGATACCCAGCGTGAACACGTATCTTATCTGTAGAAAACCGGGCATATTTTAACGTTATTGTTATGTTACGGTAAAATTCCCGGCGGCAATGCTAATTCCCTCGCTTTTTCAACTACCCACCGATTGGGTCGAGCGTTTAATAATGTAATGAGCTATTAAAAAACGTTCACAGGCACATCCGGTGATACATAATAATTATATTAAGGTAGAATTCCGTGACACGGCCAGCGTGAATAGACATAACATTTTAGACATAATTAATTACCTAGTGACATGGTAGACTCGAAACCGGGATTCTTTTCTTTGCAGGCTGGGTCACCAAGTGAAGTACTAAATCATCGTTTTTTAGTAATAAAATAACATTTTTCTTTATCATTATTGCAGGTTTTTAAAATTTTTAAAAATCCTTTACACTTTTCCATTACCTACGCTGGCGTATAAATATAAGTTATTGTAAGTAATATTTATACAAAACAAAATTTTAAGGCTACAAAAACAAGTAAATGGTTAAAAACTAAGTACCTACACGCTTTTATAGTGTCAATGTTACCTACATTGAAACCACAAAAGCAAATGGTGACTTTTTAAATTTCTCTCCTCCGTCAGGGTGTGTGTTCTTGGTTTTGTGTGTTGTCCATAGTACCTACGATATGACACAGGGAATAAAATATGTGGGGTTAGATGTTGGAGGGGTTAGATAGGTATATTTTCTATAAGTTCAGCGTTATTTTTATCCCAAATATTAGAAATATGTACGTCAAAATGTTTGAAAAGTTTGCTCCAAGAGATTTAATCACAAGTTATTATTACCGTAACCAACTAAATCCGCCCACTTGATTGTATCCTCATTCTATTAAACCCTTAATACCCTATTTCTTTCCAAACCTGATAAACGGGTTAAGAGCCCGAGCAGTTAGTGTCCTCCAAGCATACTCCATACATCCGGTCGAAACCTTGTGCCAGTAATTGGACAAGACCAAAAATTCGATCAAATGGTTCCTTAAAAGCCAATGTACTGAAACGTTAAGCAGTTGTGAAATAATGTTTACTTTCCTTTTTTTTAAACGCTTTTATATTAAGCATGTTTGTGTGAATCAAATCTTGCAAGCCTAATAAACCTACTTCCTCTTATCCTAAGGAGTTGATTTAATATACTGCTGTAGTTCTGATGACAATGTAGTTTTGCGATAATCATAACCTACGGGCCCATTATGAACTTTTATAAAACCATTCATCTTCCAGGCAATTCATTTCTCGGGCTTTAAACGACGTATGATTGGCTAAAAAGTGTCACGCGACCGCTTTCGTAACACGAATTTGACGTTTACACTGGAACTTGGCTGGAATTAAGAGTTCATAATAGACCGGCTGATACTATGGGTTTGGCTCTAGGCGACGGAACTCCTTAACGGTTAATAGCAGACTCACAATTATTTTTCTTTGTTACTTACATTGATACTATAAATCCATGTATATTTAGTTTTTAGACTTTTAATTTGTTCTAATACGCACATTACTTTACCGAAACAGATTTGCACTCAGATATAAGAAACTAATTTACAACTAAACCACTATGTAATCAGCACCCAAATATCATCAAGACTAAATCATAGCCAAAACAACGGAGAACCAAGAATCAATTCCTGATAATTGCATCACATTTCTCGGCGTTGCCATTAACGTAAGCTTTTTAATCCGGTTTTTGCGGTCCGTCCGGATATTGGCGGAGGAGTAACGGTCCACTTGCCCGGATCTATTGGATGGGTTTGTTAGACACTAACTGCCGCAGGCTCCTAACCCGTTTAACGGGGTTTGGCAAAAAGAGTATTTTTGTAGATCTAATAAATGGGAGCTGTGATTAAGTAGACCGATTTATTTGAATAGTTTTCTGATACTCACAGTCTTATATCGGCTCAGTCACGTAATACTTGATATTAAGGGCCTGCTCTCCCATTATCGGACATAGTTTGGACAAACATGCGGTTCAAATGAAAATTTAATAGTTGGTTTGAATAAGGTTTTTGAAAGAAAGAAATGTTTATTTCACCTAAATTAAGTTCAATAGTTCTTAAGCCGATCTATCACCGACATATTAAGTAAGCTTTGAATTTTTTAATGTTATTATTTCAAAATTCATACTCGTATATACCTGAAGTATAAAATGTATTGCAGAGATTCAATATAAAATTTTTGCGTATTAAGTAGCATAATATTTTATTTTATATGCAATATTAAACGTTCGCAAAAATATATAGGATCAGCGACAAATTAATGATTACACCCTATATCAAATGAAACTCAGTATTTGGTTTTATGATGCTAGAACTGCAAGGACGATGAGTAAATTTCTCCTGGTGCCACAGAGAACAGTCGAAATCACAGATCTCAAACTTATTTCTAGCACCGCACCGCCCCTTTTAGATTGCACCATTTTATACGGTCACAACAGTGTGTTAAGAAATATAGATAATAATTTGAATAGATATACCTAAGCCCTAGCAATTATTGCGTATTTCTAATGATCGTACAAATTAAGTACGTAAATTAATTCATTTTTATATTTATATTTCGTAACAATAAACTTAATAATGTAACAATGGTTACACTGCTTTAAGCCTCCAAATGAAAGAGAAAAACTTCATCAAAACAGGTTAAGTGTTATTTGTATAAAAGAGAGAACAAATGTAATCGAACAAAGTTACTGCTATTTGTTATTCGAATATTTTGTATTGGTAAAATTATAAGCCTAAAACAAAAATCCTTTACAGAACTGAACAGCTATTGTCACTTTAACACGAATTCCAGTTCACCAATTAACAAAGAACAAAGCGTAAAAACTAACGCTAACACAGTACACGGCATTCAGACCGGCCCAATTCATTTCTTACAAACCGTTTGTATTCCTTGCTCGTTCGTACGCGGATAAATGACGCCGCGCGCCAAATCAATAAATACCTTTCTGCCGATCGTTTTACTACTCACTCTATAAGTAAAATATCGACAGAAAATTTTGGACGCAAAGGAGCTGAATATTAAACCGTCAAGTGGTTTATTGGCTCACAAGTTGACCAGAATCCTTAAGCTTACTGCTGAATGCCCTTATCATAACTTGCTCATTGAATTACAACAGAACAATAACATATAGTTTTAGGTAAACATACATAAGAAGTGCCCTTGTACAAATTTTTTAAATATTTTTTCCTATGTATTTAGTGTGTACAAAATAAATAAAATAAATAAATAAATAAATAAATAATTGACAAAGCTGCAGCCATAGACGTAAATGAAGATGCAGACGCAGATGTAAACGTCAACGAAGACGTAGCCGTACACGTTGACTCAGAAGTAGAGATAAACGCAGAAATAAGGGTAGAAATAGACATAGTCTTAGAAGTAGGTGTAAACATACAGATAGACGTACATGATTTTAAACTTAACCCATCGTGAACTGAACACATTTTTAGTATAATACGGATACTCACTATAAATATTTAATACGCTGATATTTCGACCCAGTTGCAAATATCGTGGTCACAGCTAGACTGCGGTGGTCTCTGACATCCGTCATTCGTCATAGACTAATATTAACGTCGTCTGTCAACCTGTCAAGACTTTCTCCGCGCCACCGCAGTCTAACTGTGACTACGATCCCTGCAACTGGGTCGAAATATCAGCGTCTAAAATAAATATCGTGAGTACCCGTATTATATTAAACATGAGATAGACGTAGCCATTATACACGATAGGGCTACATCTGTCTCACATAGCCGTAGCCATAGTCGTAGACGCAGAATTAGAAGTAGATGTAACCACAGAATAGTACATAATGATGAAACCTCAGTTGTAGAAGTACACGAAGCCGTAGTTATATACGCAGCCGTAGCTGTAGAAGTAAATTTAAATGCAGACGACATAAAAGTTGTCATAGACATAAACATAGGTATAGTTATTACAGCCACTTTCACTTTACTTTGGAATAGTTTAATTATTTATTTTATTCCATCTTATCCTGCAGTAGAAAATTGAAACCATACCAAATCCTCCAATCCAGAAATTATTTAATATTCTCTGTACGAATACACGAACAAATAACACCCTAGTGGTCGCCTCCCACGCAATCAATAAAAATGCCTATCGGGCCGACGATTTCTTTTATCATTTATGTTCGCAAGCAGAAATAATTAGATCTAATGTTTGGTCATTGAATGATTCGCGAATTTAATAATAAAAAATGAGTATTATCTCGATTTTATGTTAATCTTTTTACTTCTTGTTTAACCTGAGATCTATGTAAATGCCTTAATGTTGTAATTTTTATTACTTTTCACAATTTTTTTTATTAAAATCAAAGATCCCTGCGAATATATTAGTTTTTTCAAATCAAATTTAGATGGGCTACCACCTATTAGTAATAATATACAATCTATTAAAAAGTCTCTGTTACAACATTTTCCCACGATAATCGGAAGCAGCAAAAAGACAATCGAAATTAAAACTCAAGCAGCGGCTAACTACATAGTTTTCTAATTGCTCCAATTAAAAGAATATCAAAGGAAACTCCTTTAAAATTATGTTAACAACCCCTATAAACGGACTCTTAATCCTGCTATGAACCTTGCAATAAAATGGTAATAGAACAGGGTAATAGTCTATTGGTTTAAATAACGCTATAATCCGGGATTAGCAGAAACTGAAGTCTTGGCAATTCTACAAGGTTTACAGAAATTGTGATCCCTTTTTTCTTTAGTTAAGCTTTGTCCATAATCCAAGGATCATCAAAACACTCAAAGGTTATTGAAAACCCATGGTATAATTATTTGAGGTACGCAGGAATTTGCTTATCTCCTTAATTTTAAAGTCAAATTCTTAATCCGCAAAATATTCGGGGCACGTTTTGCCCGCGCGCGGTCTTTTGCGTTGCAAATAACCCCGTTGTTGCAGAGTTCAGGTTAAATTATTATATAACTAATATTAAATTTGATCGTTAATTTCCAAAATTAACCTATAATATAATTTTACAAACGTCACACATGTCAATATCCGAGTAAATACAATGTTATTGGAATAAATAAATAAAAGTACAATCGCCACCACCGCACTAAAATTTTGTATAATTATTATTATTATACATCACAAACAAAACATTAACCGATCACATAAATGTAGTAATGGAAATCGAACGCGGGAACTCGCGCCCTATAGGCTCCACTTGTCTACATTTTTTATAGACTTATCAGATGACGTCGAAGTTCATGACGTATAACCCTACAGGTATTGTTATGTATTCTGTGGTATAACCTAAAATGGCAGCCAACCAAAACTTTAACAAGTAAACTAATTTTTGAGGTAGGTACTTAATTTATGATTTTCATCATTAAGAATTTAGTTATCGTGTAAAAGATTTAAAATGTACTCGTAATAAGAACTTTTTTAGCTGCTACTATTGTATATTATATCACGTTGAGTACCTTCTTGTTATTATGTAGCAATTCTACCTCGTAAGATTAGATTAGAAAAGCCTTCGACAAATGTAATTTTCTCTGATATCTTGCACTTTTCAGTTAATATAAAAGCGCCAGACTCCATAGAATGTAGGTATTAAATTTTTCAATGCTGGACCCTACGGACCGCTTCCAACGTAGATAACCCGCAAATGCTCTTGTGAGATAAAAATTATAGTTCTGAGAAGCATTGTTGTGGTACAATGTTAGTAAGTAAGAATATGGTCATATGATATACTTAGTATTGAAAAGTTAATTTTGTGTATGTGTTTCTGTATGAAAATAATATTTATAAATCCATCCATATATACAACGACATTATACATATTTGTGAAAATGCGGCAGAAGCAAAGTAGAAACATCCATCCATTTCTTTCTTTTTCTTCTATCTTTGTTGGCCGGCAACACACCAGTAATGCCTTTGATGATGCTGTTGCTGGTAAGCCACATGAATATAAGCACAAGACAACTCGTGTGGATCAGCCTTGACCAGAATCTACGGAAATATAAAATTTTGTCACATAATTAATTAAGACAAAAATTGAAGACATCTAATCTACACATTAAAATGTGTCTTCCATTGCAATTTGTGTTTATCATCATATAACAAGCCTTGCTCTCAAGCGTAGAATAGTGTATCTTATTCAGCATTAAACAGAACAGAATTAAACAGGAGGAACTCAAAATGTATCGCAAAGCCTTCTAATTAGCAACTCAATTTATGGCTGATCTCCGAGTGGGCTTACATAAACAAGCAAAATAATGACATAAACCTCAGCCAAGAGGAACCCTACTTGATAGGCGCTTGCAACGTATTTTAAAGTCAAATCTTCAATAGCAAAATATTCAAAGCGATGCTGAGGTTGCTTCGAATTGCAAATTGTATCGCCCCCTACACCACACTTGACTTGATAATGACTGGGGTACCATACATCTAGCCGGAGAGTTTTGGGCAGTTTCAATATGTTAGTAACTAGCCAATTTCTTGAATTGAATCCAGTAGCGGGTTACACAGGTCACGAGTCCAGACAATTTACATTTTGATTAACTGAAATTACCTTTCAGCTTTCAATATTTAAAAGTTAATTTCGTTAAACGTAAACTCTTAAAATTAGTTTAAAATTCTCTTACTACCGTAGAAGTAAATTACGAGTAGAACACGTAATAGTAATAAAAACTATTTTAGCAGATTTAAACATTTCGTTTGTACCAAGACCATACCTTATTCCTTCTAAAATAATAGCTGAAAAAATTTTATACGAACAACGCAACGAAAACGATTTTACAAATCACGTACCGAAGGTCTTTGTATAAGTTTAGGAATTCCCTGTATGTATTGTTTGTTGTATAAAATGTATGTCGGAGCATAAATGCATTGCCAAGAATTGTTTACGAGTACTTATTCTATTAAGCTTCTTAAATTATTATGCATTAAATGATTTACAGCTTGAGATTTCCATATCCAAACAAAACATAAAACGTAATTACATTATATATATCTTACATTCGCTTGTGAATTTATCGAACACCACCTCTTGGTGGTCATCCTGTTCGAGGAGTCTTACAACGTAGCGTGGACAACGTATTTAAATTTTGGTAGTAACAGGGCTGGCGCACTCCGCACTTTTGGTATGATGTTAAAAGTACGTGCCGCGTTCGATGTGTCGAGTCATCACAAAAGGAAGACAATGCTGACGTTGTCAGAAAGGATAAGAGCTATGATTAGAAAGAGAGGCAATGTCTAGATGTCAACGTTTGTTGACGATTAGCGCTGTGCGACAGGAGAAAAAATTGCCTCGACTCTTCCTTGATCCAATTGCTTGGACCCATACAAGTTTAGTCACTACATTTTTATACTGCAATTTCAATTAAATTTAGGTTAATAATTTTATTATAATCTTCCAATATTCATTACTAATCATACTTAGAAACTATACGTGTTGTAGAAATTTGTAAATCTTCATTAGGTTAGCTAAGAGCTCATCAGCAATTTTCAAAGTTGTTTATTGACCATCAGACGATAATTAATTACCAAATAAAAAGTGCTCCAACAAAGAATGATTCTTATCTCGACGCTGTAAGTTTGAAAAAACGTCAAAGTATAAAATTCTATTCCAAAAAATTCCACCCTGTTTATATTTCCCGTTTCACAATATAAAAAGTTAAGGAAATAATCTTAAGTAATTTCTTGTGTCGTTTCAGCGGCTTCAGAAGCTGTCTATTCGGGCATTGTGTTGGGGTTTTATCGCTCTCATAATATTCTTCTCAACTACGCAAGACGCTATAAAATTCTGCCTTAACTGCAAAAGGGAATGCGCGATTTTTTCTTGAATAAAGAGAGCGATTTACTTAAACAAAGATAAGTTTTGCGATTTCTTGCATTGACACAGCGAAGGAACCGTTGTTTTTTGAAATCCTATTGTCTTCATTGTTTTGCTTTCTTTTTAGGTTTTATAATAAAATTCTTTTCAGAAGACTAAGTTTATTTTGCCATTTCACATTCAAACTGGACTGTTGTGTCAGTCTTCTTTGAGTTTCGAATCACGACTTCGTTGACGACGTGGTTATGGCGTCTTGCTCCTTTTAATTTAGTCTTTAAATTTTATTATAAAATATTTATTCATTTTTACTGTCTATTATTCCATAAACTGTGTTGATTAAACTTTTAACATTGGTGCCTTGAAGTTTATTTCACACCAACTCATTCGGAACTTTTTGATGTACGAGTAATTTACAAAAAAAATAAAGAAATGGAAAATTCGTTTTTAGGGTTCCGAAGTAAAATTGGAACCTTTATAGTTTCGTCATGACCGTCCGTCCGTTCGTCTGTCCGTCCATCCGTCTATCTTTCCGAATAAAATATTGCAAAAAAAAAATATTTCAGGGTACCTCCCCTATATTATGTAACGTGAGGATGAATTTTTTATTCGTTGTGTACCCTATAGTGTAAGGTATGGTTGAAAAGGTCTTTTAAAACTATTACGGGTCTTTTAAGACCATTTTTGGATATAGGGGTCCGTTTGCGAAATATTTTGCTTTAAAATGTTTTTTTGGTTAGAGTCAAGTGTCCCCCCCTGCCGGCTAAACGGTTGGAGTTGGACAAGTGACAAAATTCTCAAAAATATGTTATATGATGAATTTACAAGGAAAACTAGTGATAGTTTTCCGTGTAATAGCCGTGAGGCTATGTTAGCATAAGTAGTTTATGAGTAATATTCGATAAAACTACTTCGGAACCCTACACTACGCGTGGCCTGACACGCACACGGTTAAGTTTATGGGTTTGTTGAGTAATGAACGCGAATCATTTACCCAAACCAAATTCTTCTGATCGAACCCGGAACTTTTGGCACGGTGGTCCAACATGGTAACCATTACGCCATACGGGTAGTCAAACTTAGGGTTCCTGTAATAATAAAATTAATGTACAAATTACCGTTAAATGGTATATTGAACGAGGCCTAACCCAGCTCTGTTTCCCTGTTTTTATAATCCTCAACGCTAAATAAAAATTAAAGGATATAATTTAAAATTATTTCCACTGTTACAACGCCGTCAAAAGCTCGTTGGGGCATTATGTTGGGTTAATGCTCTCTTAATATTCTGCTTCACTACGCAAAACGTTATAAGATGTCTTAACTGCGAAGCGTCCGGGTTTTTAAACTTAAAGCGATTGTTTTAATATAGATCAATTTAATTAGCAACTAACTATCTTAGATGCAAAGTATCCCATATTATAAGTATCTGTATATTTATTTTTTGACTGCAGACAAGTGGCCTGATGGAAAGTGGACACAGTCGTCCATGGTATAGTAACACCAAAGCCTTCACTGTAACGTTGCCAGCCAATAAATAAGAAAGAGAGAGGGAAAAATGCAAAAGATATAACTATATTATAACTGCTAACTGACACTCTAGCCCCCAGCCGGAACATGACAGGTCGTTTGGCGGTTGACTCAAGAAGAAGGGTTGTAACTTGTAGCTAACCTGGCAGGCTTCACGCAATATTTATTTATAAGCTTTTATGAATACTCCGCAAAAATATCTCCTATATAAAAGAGATTTAGTTTGATACATTCAAACAGTCATAGTATCGAAGGATGAGATCATAAATATTCCGACATTGCTTATAAATGCCGCCTCTTGTTGCATTTTTCTTTGAAGTTAACAAATTCATTCATCGTTAACTCGTCTATGCTATTACACAAGTTACTCTGATATGACATGATATTTGGTTGAATCCGCCCTCAGTAACGTAAACGTTGAATCGTTGAACTCAGTGTACGAATTCGTGAACAAAAAATAAAACTGAAAAAGAACCGCGCTAAAGTTAGAATATAAATATAGATGAGCACTTTTATAAGCGACTGTATCTTTACAGACCGAGAGGTGTGTGTAAGAAAAGAAATATAAAATTTTTAAATCATAACCGCGAATAAATCCTTGTAGCCTGTGCCGTCTTAGTGCACATTTTACTAGTGAGTGAGCAATAACAATGAGAAATAACTGTTTGATCAGAAAATTACCCTTAATTTAAATCACGAAATTTATGATGAAATTTATGGAAAACTTCCATAGATTTATCATTCATACATCCATTCTCTTCTTGGAAACTTCACCTCTAAAAGTACTACTACTTCAGCCAACATATACATACACAAAATAGGTAATGTGTTAAACCAAATAAGAGCATAATGGAATAATGCAATCTATCAATAGCAAAAAAACGGAAATCACAGAATGCTATCGCAGAATGAAATCATAGAACCCTTGTCGAAAATGTTTTCGTGTCATGACAAGGCTTACAAGATGTTTTTGCTGACGGTGACTAAAAACGGTAGTACACTCTCGGTTCAAGAGGGCGGCTCCCGCGGGACGGGACGGTTCGCAACAAAAGCGGTATGAATCATAAATCTCGGAAATTATTCGGATTCACTCCCGCTTAGTATTTCACTGGCTGTTCATACTGAGTGTTGGTTTGGTTTATTTTATCACTTTATATAAATTATTTTGTCGAAGATATGAAGATATGAAACGGAAGGTTTTTCATAATATTGTAATATAATATTTGTTCGAAGACTCTTCGAGGTCTTCACGCGTTTTAAGGAATGTTAAAATTCAATAAAACATAAGATTTTTACTAAAGTAATTAATTTTACATAAATTAAATTTCATACCTATTCATTGAAATAACTTATTAAATTGTATAACCAAAAAGATTAGGGTTCCGTAAATCTCATAAAAATAGCTTACCATGCGTTCTCGGCGGAAAAGCGAATTAAGCAGGTCTATATTATCCTGTTTGAGGGTTAACTTAATGGGGCGGAGGTAAACGAAGATGTACACAAGTAAACAATAAATAAAACTGGTGAAGTCCGAGTCGGACATCCTTCGTAAGTTCCGTACCACCATGTATATTTAATGAGTATAATTGACTGAAAATGCATGTTTGTTGTATGGGGATTTTTTATTTACTACATTCTGCATTTTTTTTTGTATTATAGCATCTAAGTAATTAGTAATTAAATATAATTTTATGATTCTATTATGATTCAAAAGATGTAACGAAATACATGAAAAAAAAAATTTGTGTGGTTTTATGAAACCACGGTAAAAGTGAAACTTTTTTTCACACTATATACATTTAACAAAAAATTTTTGGATAAATATTCGATTTAGGGTATTAAAATGGCATCATCCTCGTTGATCAGTTTTTCGGACTAACTAGCTGTGTCGTTGTTTATAAAAAGCAAGAAATAGCAACATAAGTATATACCCGGTCATCATCAGACCTTCAGAATGTATCATGTAGTAGCACCCGTACTCAATTAGATAAATGTTTAAAGCCAGGTCATTCTAAGTACTTCCGTTACTGAGAACCGATAAGTATATACCTGGTCATCATCAGACCTTCAGAATGTATCATGTAGTAGCACCCGTACTCAATCAGATAAATGTTGAAAGCTAGATCATCCTAAGTACTTCCGTTACTGAGAACCGATAAGTATATACCTGGTCATCATCAGACCTTCAGAATGCATCATGTAGTAGCACCCGTACTCAATCAGATAAATGTTGAAGGCTAGGTCATCCTAAGTACTTCCGTTACTGAGAACCGATAAGTATATACCTGGTCATCATCAGACCTTCAGAATGTATCATGTAGTAGAACCCGTACTCAATCAGATAAATGTTGTTGGCTAGGTCATCCTAAGTACTTCCGTTACTGAAAACCGATAAGTATATACCTGGTCATCATCAGACCTTCAGAATGTATCATGTAGTAGCACCCGTACTCAATCAGATAAATGTTGAAAGCTAGATCATCCTAAGTACTTCCGTTACTGAGAACCGATAAGTATATACCTGGTCATCATGAGACCTTCAGAATGTATCATGTAGTAGCACCCGTACTCAATCAGATAAATGTTGAAAGCTAGGTCATCCTAAGTACTTCCGTTACTGAGAACCGATAAGTATATACCTGGTCATCATCAGACCTTCAGAATGTATTATGTAGTAGCATCCGTACTCAATCAGATAAATGTTGAAAGATAGGTCACCCTAAGTACTTTCGTTACTGAGAACCGATAAGTATATACCTGGTCATCATCAGACCTTCAGAATGTATCATGTAGTAGCACCCGTACTCAATCAGATAAATGTTGAAAGCTAGGTCATCCTAAGTACTTCCGTTACTGAGAACCGATAAGTATATACCTGGTCATCATCAGAGCTTCAGAATGTATCATGTAGTAGCACCCGTACTCAATCAGACAAATGTTGAAAGCTAGGTCATCCTAAGTACTTCCGTTACTGAGAACCGATAAGTATATACCTGGTCATCATCAGACCTTCAGAATGTATCATGTAGTAGCACCCGTACTAAATCAGATAAATGTTGAAGGCTAGGTCATCCTAAGTACTTCCATTACTGAGAACCGATAAGTATAATATACCTGGTCATCATCAGACCTTCAGAATGTATCATGTAGTAGCACCCGTACTCAATCAGATAAATGTTGAAAGCTAGGTCATCCTAAGTACTTCCGTTACTGAGAACCGATAAGTATATACCTGGTCATCATCAGAGCTTCAGAATGTATCATGTAGTAGCACCCGTACTCAATCAGACAAATGTTGAAAGCTAGGTCATCCTAAGTACTTCCGTTACTGAGAACCGATAAGTATATACCTGGTCATCATCAGACCTTCAGAATGTATCATGTAGTAGCACCCGTACTCAATCAGATAAATGTTGAAAGCTAGGTCATCCTAAGTACTTTCGTTACTGAGAACCGATAAGTATATACCTGGTCATCATCAGACCTTCAGAATGTATCATGTAGTAGCACCCGTACTCAATCAGATAAATTTTGAAAGCTAGGTCATCCTAAGTACTTCCGTTATTGAGAACCGATAAGTATATACCTGGTCATCATCAGACCTTCAGAATGTATCATGTAGTAGCACCCGTACTCAATCAGATAAATGTTGAAAGCTAGGTCATCCTAACTACTTTCGTTACTGAGAACCGATAAGTATATACCTGGTCATCATCAGAGCTTCAGAATGTATCATGTAGTAGCACCCGTACTCAATCAGATACATGTTTAAAGCTAGGTCATCTTAAGTACTTCCGTTACTGAGAACCGATAAGTATATACCTGGTCATCATCAGACCTTCAGAATGTATCATGTAGTAGCACCCGTACTCAATCAGATAAATGTTGAAAGCTAGGTCATCCTAAGTACTATCCTAAGTACTCGTTACTGAGAACCGATAAGTATATACCTGGTCATCATCAGACCTTCAGAATGTATCATGTAGTAGCACCCGTACTCAATCAGATAAATTTTGAAAGCTAGGTCATCCTAAGTACTTTCGTTACTGAGAACCGATAAGTTAAGAACCGACCGTCACGCGACATGCGACACACAGACCGAAAAGTTTGAGACGATGTAATAAAAGTTTCACTTTAAAAGTATTTCTTTTAAGGCAGTTTGAGACCCCATTTGTGATATACTTTTTTTAATTTACAGTATTGTTATAGCGGACACTGCAACACATACTCTGTATTACTGGTATTATTATTTATCTTTCCTTAAAGCCTGTCTGGTCTACCATACCCTCTTGCTTGAGTCACCGCCATTCGACTCGTAGTGTTCTGGCTGGAGGTTTGTGATTATCTTCAACTTTTCTTTGTTGGCCGGCAACACATCTGTGAAGCCTATGGTATTACCAATAGTCACGGATGACGATGGCTACTTACCATCAGGTGCCTCAGGACGCTCGTCTGCTTGTTTTCCGGCATGTTTCAGTCGCTGTTGAGCATGAGTCAGCCGCAAAACGACGTCGTGTTCCGGCTGGGGGCTTGAGAGCCAATTCTTTCTTTATTTTTCTTCTCTTTTTCTTGGCCGGCAACTCATCAGTGATGCCTTTGGTGTTGCTGATGTCCATGGGCGGCGATAGCCACTTACCATCAGGTGGATCGTCAGCACGTTTGCCGGCTATTTCCATAAAAAAAATGTTGTATAAAAAATTGCTGAGGCCACTCCTCCAGTTATCTGCGCTAGAACTTACCTCTTCTTTGACACTAAAAAATCCGTACCTTACAAGGCTCTAATATAAAAACAATAAGAAGAGCCTCTGGAAAAAGATAGTATCACTTAAACTAGACTAGACCCATTGACTACAATATAAAAGAAACGAAGTACCGAACTTTGGATCCTGAATAAACCTTTCTTTGGTAAAGCCAGAGTACTCTCATATTGCACCTATTGTCTCGTTTACAAGAACCCTTCAACTTAGAGGGCTCTTAGCTCCGTGTAGCTAGCGTGTGCGGCCGAATATACATTTGTTAGTAGTTTAAATAACAAATAAAAGGTATTGTGTATTTATTTACACATATAAATCTAAGAATGAAAATATAAAATTATACCAATGATGTAAAAACACACATGCATAAGTGAAAATATTAAACGTTATTTATATAGAACTTTCTTTTCTGTGTTTTCTGGGGTTAAGTGTGAAATTCGCTGCAATTTTGTTTAAAAATATTTTTATAACAAAAGGCCTTTAACGCAGGCTCAAGCTATGTAAGCTTGCATGTAGTTGTTTATTCATACATAGTTACACTAAAAATGTTTCTGTAGCTTGCGCTTGTGCTATATTGCATCACCTTCAACTCCGATTATAACCAATTTAATGTACATGATGAGTGGCGTACCTGAACCGTCAGACCAAGGCAAGTCCAGTTGTGTCGTACAACCCAGGATCTCAGGATCTTTGGTCCGACAACACAGAACACTCCAGAAAATGTGTAATCAACTGTACATCTAACGACGACTTGAAAATCTGATGACTTGAAAATCTATCAAGTTGCAAATCTGACGAGTTGTAAATCTGACGAGTTGTAAATCTGTCGAGTTGGAAATGAGGGTTCCACACGTATATCTACCAACAAATAATATGACTGTTAATAGCTGCAGAGTGATGATTAAAGTAATGATAGTAAGCTTGGCTTTTTGGCTTGTATGGCTGTACCGCCACTGACATGGTACTTCTAATATTATAAACGTAAAAGTTTGTGAAGATGTATGCATGTTTATTACTATTTTCCACAAAAACTACTAAATGGATTTTAGTGAAATTTAGCTCATAGGTAGACCAAGATTTGGAATAAGATATGGGATACTTATTATCCTTGAAAATGCAGGCAACTCCCTACTATTATATCTATATACTTAAAGGTTACATTTACAACGGAGAATACATCAGAATAGATAACATAGCAACTAGGTTAAAGGGTAGATCAATCGAGTTATACTCGGTATTCCCAGCTCAATAACTACCCAATAACTTTATTGTAATAACTTCTGGGTCCACGAGGAATTAGCTTTCCCCATTCAGTTTATAATGTAGCGGGTAATAGAGTTTTAGTGATGTGCTCTTGTAAATAGATATACTTCATTCACAGGAGACAGGTGTGAGGCTAAACTTATGTTTTGTTTGAAACAGTAATAGGTAAGTTAAACAGTAAACACATTGTTTTTAAATAGATTTTTTATACAAAGAGTCTTAAAAAAATACTGGCTATTCTAAAGATTAGCGTTGTCAAACAAACAAAAAACTCTTCATCTTTATTATATCTTATTAGTCATACATACATCTTCCTTCATACATCTTCATTCATACATACATCTTCTTCTTATTAGTCATACATAGATCCTTCCAATAGTAATTTTAAATTTCAAATAAATTTAAGGCTGAATAATATTCGAATTCCGCTTAGATATTGACCCTATGAAGCAATAATTTATCTATCATTAGGGTAATGTGTCATAGAGCAAATCCCAATCCATGCATTCCAGTATGGGATCAATGGAATCCCATAACGCAATTGCATTATAATCATATTGAAGTCAAAGTGCGTGTGTATTGAAAATGATCCTAGTTAAGCTGTTATGCATTACGTAGAGCCGCATTGCGGATTATATTGCTTAATCTATGCTGTACATTAATCTATGTTAATTTCAACCCATTTGTCCCACAGTTGGGCTAAGCTCTTCTCGCGAAAAGAAAGTTTTAGGCCGTAGTTCACCATACTACGTATCTATGTGTCAATAGGATCTTTTCAAGGCAATTTTTAGATTAAAATTGAATCTATAGGACTCGTATTGTAGCTTATTATCTGGTCAACATCTCATTTAAATATTGTATAATATCCGATGTTTCGCGTCACTTACTTCATTTTAATGTTCTGAAACCACTATGAAACTGGTTTTAACCCAGTTATGTCGTTCTTATTACCGTAATTACTTGAAATAGCCCTTTGAGGATCACAAGAGGCAAACTTGCTTCCATAAGCCAATTCTTATCCTTTACAAAATCTGCTTTAAGCAACTAAATAGTAGACTTGTAAAAAATCCCTGACGTAATAAAATTATTTCTTTAAAGACTTCCTTAACTAATCTTAACATTCGTTTGTAACACAGATACGTGTGAAAATTAAACACTCGTCTTGTTCAAATAATGTGCTTGTTCGCATATTATTTGATTAAATTTATACTGTAAATACCGCTGAAAGTAATTTCGAGGGAGGGAAAAGAATTAATTAGTTATCTGTACGTGACCTTACATTAAATATACCTAGAAGACATTCGTTATATAATGTATTAAAACTGTTCAATTTGAAGTCCAAGTCACCAAGGTTATGTTATTGAATAATCTAACATTTTAACAAAAAAGAACCGACTTGAAATGAATTACATACATCCAATAAAAAAAGAATCATCGAATTCGGTTGGCGTGATATTGAGATTCGTCCATTTATCGCGCACATACTTAATGCAAATTTAAGACTTATATGCTTTTGACATGGATGCCATTGTCAAATCTCGCTCAAATTTATGTGAGATCACACGACAAGCACCAGCATTTGATTAATAAAAGAATCATCAAAATCGGTTCTCCTAGTTTAAAGTTCTGAGATTACAAACATAAAAAAAATAAAAAATAAAAATACACTCGAATTGAGAACCTCCTTTTTTTGAAGTCGGTTTAAAACAGTTAATCAATAATAATTATAAAAATGATAAGATGCTGTGTTTCTTGTAAATTTCCCTTTCACTATATCTCCTTGACTATCTCTCTTTCACTTACAGATGACAATGGTTAGCCAATCTCTTTCCTTGATTATTCATTTCTTTAAAAATTACTTGTAATAGAATACAAAAGAATTCTTTGAAAGCATTCTCGACCAATGAATCTTAAGGAAAAAACATTGCAAAGAAAGTGGAAAATGGAAAAACTGGTAAAGTCCTAATCGTACTCGCTGACGGGGTCCCGGATATGTTTTAAAGTAAATTCTTCGTATCCTCATAATATATTCGATACGTATTTTTCTACTTCAGAATTCTCATTTAAAACTTCTAGGGTTCAGTACATTATAGGTACTATTAGGTTTATTTTTTAATTTAGGATTTTTATTTTTTGGCTACAGCTTGATGATTTTTCTCTACTTTACGCATTGAAGTATTATTACTAGCGTATAGAACTGACACTGCGAACATGATGTTTACCCCAATTAATTGGTGCCAATGGGCTTCAATTTTCAATTGATTTTGAAAGGAGAACGAGGGCTGAAGTTTGAAAATAGAATCTCCCGACGCGACAGAAGTTGTATTTGCGATGTCTATTCTGGTACTGGTACATAAATTCTTTAATGAGTTTACGAATTTGTGTTATTGCTTTAATACAAATTATAAATAAATTCAGAAGATAGTAGCACAATAGAAATATTTTTTATTTTACGATTATGAGCTTAAAAATATCTCAAAACTTGAGAGGTTAACTTATTTAACTTATATAAAAGTTATGTGAATCCATTGAACTATTATTACTAGCGTATAGAACCGACACCGAGCGAACAACATGTATGCCCCACTATATTGGCGCCACGTGGCTTCAATCTTCAATGGATTCGTTCGATTTTGAAAGGAGAACGTGGGCTCAATTTTGAAAATCGCACCTCCCGGGCGGGACAGACATTTTGTTCGAGATGACTGTTCTATAAATTATACTTCGATGTGTGAATCCTTCGTACAAATACATCAATATAGCTGTCCTTATAATTATTTCTGAGGAACCTTTACAACGTAAAACTTTTAACCCCGGAAGCAAAAAACAAACAGATGTCAACCAACCAAGTTCAAATTATCCTCAATTTTCCAATATCATACTTTGTATTCTTCAAAACACTTCAAGAAGAAAAGAAGTTCGACTTAAATGCTATCCGTATTCCTCTTAAAAACGTAGCCGGCGTAAAGCGAAGGGAAGGAAAACCGATTATTTTTAGGCGATCGGTAAAAGCATCAGTTATGCTAACGACACCAGATGCCGGTTCAATAAACCTTCACCCGGCTCCAATAACAAAGATATAGGACCTCATTTCTTTAAATTTATAGGGTACCAATGCATCTGGGATAACTGTATTTTAGGGAAAAGCTATCGGATGTACTGGACAAGTATAGAACCTAGTGCTCGCTTAGAACTTAGGTGTTTGTAACAAGTCACAAAATATTTTTTTTTGTAAATACGAGTAGCTTGCTTCCTGATAAACTGATGTTGTTTTTTTATAAGCTGGCTAATATAAGATACGAGCTGGGCTTAATAATAACCAAGCTTTACCATGATCATAAAGGCAAGCAAAATTATAAAAGGCTTATAAAATGTTTTGTTTATTTAACTCTTAGGAAAATGAAAAAGATACAACATCATATAATTTAGCAGTGCAATAGCTAAAATAGTTTTAATAAGAGTTTATTAACAAGCCTTTACTAAACCTTTTGGTTTTAACGAAAAAATACAATGTTTTAACTGTTGATTCTAGCCTCCCTAAGTCCATGGTAGGATCCCTTTCTAAATTACCTTGTTCATTTAATGACGGCCCTGTAGCAGATGTGAGCTTATTTCATATTTTTATTCTACTAACTTCTTGAACGTCTATCCCTGATGGAACAGGCGTACAAATATTTAATACAAATTAATTGTTTAGTGTTACAAATAATCCTAGTAATCCTATTTTATTTTATTTTATTTGGGATAGTAACAGCCACTACAATACAATGAAAACTTACAATTAAACCACGTTTTAGGTCAATAACAGCTAATGACTAATGACAAATGAACGATTAAATTATACCGTTCGCTTAGAAATGGTTACAACCAAATGAATATATAAAAAAGAAAAAGATATTATACAGTAGAATAAAAACAGGTATACCTACATGTTTTAAAGGTAGTTAATACTGAAGGTATTAAGTAATGCCCCCACTCAGAAAGGTTCGTTTGTTTAGTTGTAAGAAGTCAATAAGTAATTGACATTAAATATGTTACGTATCAGTTCTTCTCAGAGTCATATTGTCAACTTTAAGTGACTATTAATATTATAAATGTGAAAGTTTGTGAAGATGTTTGGATGTTTGTATGTTTGTTCCTCAATCACACCACAACTACTTAAATGATTTGGCTGACCAATATCTTATATTGCGAAATATTTCAGAAAAACTTAAAGTAGCACTTGACGGCTTGTTAACAATTTCGAAAATTCTAATTTTAGCGGTCCTTCATTAGGTACCATATTGCTGTTGAATGCCAACAATTATAGATATTTTTATATGTAATTAAAAGTACTAAAATCATACTAAAATTTAAGCTCAAATACATTATTACATTACATTTACCTATGTAATTAGTTTCGTCTGTATAACATTGTAAAAAAAGCTGTGGATTTTGTTATAAATAAATAAATAAATAAATAAATTATGGCACAATAGATTTTATAGCTATAATGAGTTCCATAATCACTTTGGCAATCTCCATAGAGATAGCCTGAGCCGTGGATTAACACATAGGCTACTTTTTATCCCCAAAAAGTTCAGTTCCCGCGAGGTTTGTAAAATCGATATTCGCGTGAAGCCACGGGCACATAAATCTAAATTAATTCATTAAACATTTCGTTTTGAAACCACTCTACCGCGGACAAAAGCTACTCGTAATCTACTAATATTGTATTGAAAGTTTGTACTGATATTTATTACTCTTTCACACAAAAACTACTTAACGGATTTTCATGAAATTTTGCATACAAACAGGCCATGATCTGGAATAGAAAGAAATAAAGAAATAAGATATAGAATATTTGTTATTATGGTAAACGCAGACATAGCCGCGCGCATGGCACTAGTAAAATAACAACAAAATAAACAAAAAATATAAAAAATAAATAACAAAATAAAACCGAACATGACCGGGAGCTATTAATAGGTAAAGAACTATAAAATATACGCAAGTAAGTCTGTATGAGCGTATTTATAATAATATGTAATAATATAATAACGCTTTACACTCATAGCCCCACACTAAGAGTCCCTGTGTCGTGGGTGCCATGGACAACACACAAGACAAGGACACTCACACCCAGACCGAGAACAGAAATTCAAACTCATCATTCTAATTTCCGCCTCGCTGGGAATAGAACCCAGGACCCTTGGCGCGGTGATCCGGCATGGTAACCAACGCGCCACACAGGTCGTCGTATAAATGGATTTGACATTTGATTTGATTATCATTAATAGATTTTCTTCACAACTTATATGTCATTTTATGATTATAGTACAATGATATTATAGGTATGTATAAAAAGAGGTAAATATGTCAAGACGGCGCTGAAATTACGTCAGTCGAATTTAGTCAAGTATAGCGATTTTAATTTAGACAGTTAATAGCTGCCTCTGAGTGAGGCCGTCTTGTCTTTTTCACTATTATGGTTTACTAAGTGCCATCCCTTTTACATAATTTACCAATGTAATAAGGATTGGTGTAGTGAAACAAAAGATAAACGTTTGTGTGTGTGTTGTAGCTCGGTCGGAACAGATTTTTTGGTTGATTTGTAAGGGCATAACGTATCTATAGTTTAATGTCATTGTTATAGTATATTCTGTGATAATAGAATCCCGCACATGGTTCGGAATAGGTGAAAATTCGGAAAAAATAACAAATAATATGAAGGTTAGCACCGACCCGAATCAGGGGTACGACATAAACGGGAAATTGAAATCCATTCAGCATGATTTGTGTCATAAAATATATTCTAAACGTGGGACTGTAGTAAATAAAAAAATATTCGGTGAAATATGTGTACATCGACAAGCTACAGAGATCCGTATGTAAAATGTATTTAAGGTTAAGTTATTCCGCTTCAGACTACATAAATTACGACTCGTTCCGAGGTATGTACAATTGTACATACGGCATTAACAATTCGGTAGATCTTAATGACGATTTGTTAAACACAAAATTTGTTTACATATTTAGGCAAAATTATGATTGAATAATACGAGGTCATAATAACAACGGATTCGTATTTTGTACGACTTGATACATTACATACTATGTAGTGCAGTGCCAGATATTATTTTTTTATGAGTGTAGGCCAATTAATTTCCGCCGCCCCATGTACCTTTCTAAAATAATAATTTTCCATTCATAGTAATGAAGGCACTGAATTACTCACTAAGAAAGTGCGTAAAAAAGAAGAATACGCATATTGACAAATCCAGAAAATTAATTTTATTTTTATTTTAAAAATTAAATTAATCCAAAATACGAATCGACATTACCCGTTGCATTTAAAATTATTTATTTTGAGTCGAAGACAACCTCACCTGCTGTTGATGCAGGGTTCACCACGGTTAAAGTTTTTTTTTATGGAAATAGCCGACAAACGAACTGACGATCCACCTGATGGTAAGAGACTATCATCGCCCATGAACATCAGCAACACCAAAGGCATCACTGATGTGTTGCCGGCAAAGAAAGAAAGAAGAAAAAGAAAGAAAGAACTGGCTCTCAAGCCAAACTGACATAACTGACCGTACCAACTAATTCAGTTTCGGACGATAGGTAGCCATGATGGTTTTTCACCAGCCTTTCAAAAACAACCGTGAAATGACACGACAATATTAGTGATTCCGTCGGAGTGTTCGAGAGTCAGTAAAGGAAAGGAAGCATATTTGAAATACCATTTTGTTGTGTAGGTCTGCTCTTTTTTTCTGTCAGGTGTAATTAAATAAACCGGCCAAATGCGTGTCAGGCCACGCTCATTGTAGGATATCGAAGTTGTAAGTTTATCGACTATTACTCATTATCTACGCTAACATAGCCGTGATAGTGTTCCTTGTAAATTCACCATATAACCTGTTTTTTTTTTCACTAGTCCTTCACCAACCGTTTAGCTGGCAGGAAGGGGGGATACTTGACTCTATGCGAAATTGGCACTTTAAAGCGGAATATTTCGCAAGAGGGCCCCTGAATTGAAAAACATTTGTAGCAGACCCATAATATTTTTGAAAGACCATTTCAACGATACTCCACACTATGGAGTATGCGACGAAAAATAAATTTAACCCCAAGTTACCTGTATCGGAGGTACCCGGAAAAAAATATTTTTCAATATTATATTCTACGATTTTGGAGTTTTCATCAAAGTCAAAGTCAAAGTCAAAATATTTTATTCATATAGGTATCACTGATACACTTATGCACGTCATTTTTTGGCTTTTCGGAAGGTGCTTTGTCGTGGAGGAGAAGAAAAGCCTAAAGAAACTCCTCAATCAATATTTAAATTCGTGCCAAATTACAGCTTTCTATCACTAAGGGTCTAAGCGCTTTGTTTCGGACTGACAGACGGACGAACGGACGGATGGACAGACATGACGAAACTATAAGAGTTCCGTTTTATCTTCGGAACTCTAAAAACCGGCATTAAATTTACAACATTCTCATACAATCAATCAGGAGGCTATCAAAAATACTTAAGACGTCACAACTGGGTAGAATCTGATTTGAACGCAAAATGTCACGCTTCAGTTTTCTATGTGAGATGCAGGTATTTTGGAATAGGAGTGATAATACATATTTACCATGGCATAAATTATGGATGTAGGGAGATCCCTACTGATTTCGGGACTGATTTTAGAGAGGTGCCCTTTATACATTTACTTCAAATCAATAGCGTAATTATCTAATTACGCTATTGATCAATACTTGATCGATATCTCTTATCGATATCTATTGATCGATACTTCAAATCAATAGCGTAATTAGATAATTACGCTATTGATTTGAAGTAAATGTATAAAGGGCACCTCTCTAAAATCAGTCCCTTATCTGACTGCAGATAATTTCATAAAAAGCAAGCCTTTGCAATTTTATCACTGGTCACCATCTTAGAAACGTGACGTGCCTACCGTATAATATAATGACAGGTGACATTTACTTTAAACATTTTACGGCCACTTCAATGATATGGCGCTCTTATCTTCTGTGAAACCTTGCTATCCCAAATTACTAGCAGTATTCCAAATATGCTTCCTTTCCTATAATTATGTGGAATCCCTACTTCCTTTTTGGTCAGCAACGCATCGGTGATACATTTATTATTGCTCCATGGGCAACGGTGCCATCACGTGGTTCGTCTCTTTTTTGGGTGTTCACATGAAATGAAAGGTTCACGTCATTGGAAAATTTGGCAATCCACTAAAAGCACTCCTCTCAGAACAGCAATTTCTGTCTTTTATTTACTTTATAATTATATCTAATCAACCCAATTTTGCGGGAAATTGAGTGTCTGATTGCCGACTGGCCTTAAAATCTTCCTTCAGAAACCCAAAAGGGGAAATTGGGCAAAACGAACAAAACCCATTATTCCCAAATTACTTTATTAGAAACACAAGCGACACGATTAATTTCATTAGAGGCTTTTCCTTTACATTTTATTTCAGCCGACTTCCTTTGCGATTCTAACTTTTAATATTCTGGGGACGTATTCGAAGAGCCTTCTGGTTAATTGAATGAATGACTCGCTTGACCGAGATAATTTAATTAAGTACTTATGAAAAAAGTTTCCAAATTAAGTTCAAATTGAGTGGAGTGATTCGCTGGTTGGTTGGATTGCTGTTTGGTTGGTTAATTTGATTTATCGTGATGTTAATCTCAATCTATATTGTTCATCATTCCGGAATACGATCTGTTATGCAATAGAAATTGCGATAAGCTAATATTGCATTATCAATAAGTAGGTACAAACTACAACTACGGTATTTGTCTATAGGTACCTCTACATTCTACAAATACGACAAATTTGAATAAACTTTTAGAAATCAGATAAGTATTGCAACATTTTATTTGTATCGAATAGGGGAATTTAAATTGTGCTAAGTTTTCATCACACATTAATCCATACTCACAATATTTTGCACTGTGATTTTACATATTTTATGATAATTATCTTAGTAGATCGTTTTAAAATTTAATAAAGTGAATGACACGGGACACTAAAAATAAAACGCCAGTTCAAGAGTCTAATATTTTTTTTAGATTATTTATCATGAAATATTGAAATATACATTTTTGCTAGGAAGAAAGTCACATAACATTTATTATTTATAAAGTACTCTGTGTAATATACGATCATACGAACTAAGGCTTACTAAAATGTTTAATTGAACGCCATCTCTAATGAAAACTTTAAAACTACTTTATACCGCCATCTATGAGCATTATACCGAACATCTAACCTGGCTTCATCTTTGTCAAGTCCTTATAGTTTTAATACCAAAAAACAGATGGCGCTAGAGTATAAATTATTTACTTTTATAAGAGTGGTACAATACAATTATTTTTGATGTGATACAATAAGGGAAATATTTTAATAAATGAAGACATGCAGATTTCGTTGTATTTTAAATTATGTACTGTGCTTGTGTGAGTATGTTATTTGTAATTGTAGGTTTGGTACCTTTATTGAAGATTACCTTTTACTTATTTACCACATAGACATTTACTATCTATGTCTGTGTACCTACATAACGGTGACTTAATTGTGTTTCTTAATTTTTCAATGTTTTTTTATGGAAATAGCCGGCAAACGAGCTGACGATCCACCATGGTAAATGGCTATCTACGCCCATGGACATTAGCAATACCAAAGGCATCACTGATGCGTTGCCAGCCAAAAAAGAGAAAAGAAAAAGAAAGAACTGACTCTCAAGCTCCCAGCTGGTACACGACGAGTCGTTCGGCGGCTGCCTGAAGCAAGAGGGTGGTAGCTATCCAGGCCCATGGACCCCATGGAAATATAATAACAGTAGAATGGTATTAGAATCAATATTATTATGTCGGTACCATTGTAATCTCTCCGTCCACAACGGGCCCTACCAAAAGCGGGCCAAAAGTCGCCTCGTACGACAACGATCTCTTACGATGGAAATAAGTAGGTACCTACTTACTTAGTTCCATGAAATTGAATTTTACTTACTACCACCATCTATCTCCCAAAAGTTATTTGAGGTTATCAGTATTACAGATAAATTGAAAACTAGATAACCCTCATCCCATTCTTCATTCCAAGCGCTACTCTAATGTACTCATGGTGCGCTCCACTGATCGACTTTACACATAGACTTATTATTTTTAATATATGATGTGTGATTATAATCAGAAGCGTTTGTGTACTCTCACATGGATAGCAAACGAGCTTCAGTGCCGCCAATGAACATCTGTGAGACACCTCGAATAGAACTGTTTGTTTGGCTTCAACCCATCATCCATCCATTCATCCATCATCCCTTGAAGGTCCACTGCTGGACATAGGCCCCTAATTTTTGCCGCTCTGACCGGTTTTCAGCCTCCTGCATTTAGCGGATGCCCGCTGTCTTCTTCAGGTCGTCGGTCCATCTGGTCAGGGGCGTTCTATACTTCGTTTTGCGAGACGTGGGCGCCATTCGAGGAACTTTCTTCCCCAACGGTTATCGGTCCTTCGAACTATATGGCCCACATCAACCCATCAATGGCCCACTAATGAAAAAGAGTTTCTCCTCTTGGTGAGGTCTAGATCCTAGAGCATACTCCACTACGCTACTATAGTGTGGATTGGTGGAGAATAAGAATAGAACTGTAGTATTAGGTTATATATAACTAGCTTTTTCCCGCGACTTTGACCGCGGTATAGTGGTTTCGAAACGAATTTTTTTATTAATTAGTTTACTAGTATTTTATAGTATATAGTACCTATTAGTATATTTATTAATTAGTTTATTAGTTTACTAGTAGGCTTCTCGCGCGTGGATATAATTATTTACAAATCCCGCAGGAACTCTGAAGTAGCCTATGTCTTAATCCAGGGTATAGGCTATTTCCATTTCAAATTTCAGCCAAATCGGTTGAGTATTTGTGGCGTGATTGAGGAACAAACATTCAAACATCTTCACAAACTTTCACATTTGTAATATTAATAGGATTTATCAACTTTGTTAGTTATGCCCTTCAAGATAAAAATCGAAATGAGAATGCAGGAAGGCTGTGGCTATCTTACCATCTAATGGGTAAGAAAAATTTACTCTTTGAAGTACAATTTATCAGGAAGTAGGATACAAAGTGGAAAGTATAGAACTTATGGAAGGACCTAAATCGTTGCTATTGTTTTTGTTAATAATAAGTGAACTATATAATATCTAGACATTTTGTTTGCAGGTCTACGCATACTACGGTATATTGCTTATATTTGAAAATGCACACAAAATTAATAAATAAACCAATATTAAGATTTCTTAAATTTATTCATTTTAATGACTGTGAGAGACAACCTTATACATATTTAAATAATTATTGACGTTACTTAAAAGCTATAAAAGTTATTTCATCAACAATAATAATATCGCTGAAACTACATCTATTTTAAACACTACTGGTAAATGTGATGTATACATAAGCTACATTACTTAATAACATTCATAATTTAATATTAAATCATTACTGAAGAAATAACTCTTTACAACTATGATTAACTATTAAAGATTAGTAAAATCTTAAAAATACAACTGCTATAAGCATGGATACACAGCCGATATTTTTATGCGCGTTACTACCCAAATTTGGATCTTTAATTTCCTCTTGAATACTCCTGTGAGCCTTAATATTATCTGGTTGAGCTTCATCAGAAGCCATGCGGTGTTCTTCATACTTGTTCTCTACTGGCTTAGCAGACACGGTTGCCAAACGACTAGTTGTATACGAATTGGTCTTTAAGCCTTTCCTTTCCTGATTTTCTGGCTTAGGAGTAGTGTTAAGAGATTGATCTGGTTGGGTTTTAGTTGTTTCTTCAGCAAATAAATCTAAAAGACCACGATTAGAAACAGATTTCGGAGTCGTGACTACTGGACTAGGCATTGCTTTGGTCGAAGTAACTGAGGTAACTTCCATTAATTTTGTATCTGGTTTTTGAGCTGTAGTTAATACTTTGGTTTCTTGTGTAACGTTATCACTGCAGTTTAATAAGAATCTGAGATCAGTATAAAAGAGCTTCCCGTCAAGTTGTGTGTCATCATAAAATTCATAATCTTGGCCTTGAGCTTCTTCCCCGGGATTCTTTTGCGTTTCTTGTTGTTCATCTTCAAATACAGGTTCAGAATTGTTGTATTTCTCTCGTAGAACAGGGTCGGGTACACATTTTATATTTTCTAAGGCTTGCTTCAGGTGGCTATTTTCAGTTTTGTTCATCAAAGTAATGAACCAATCAAGTCGGCAATCACAGGGGAAGTTGATATCTGAAATTAGATATAAAACAAACATTAGAAACAAACAAACTCAGAAATAGCAACGTATCTGTGACCACTTCGGGCGGGACAAAAACTTTTATAAGTGTATATTATTGACTAGAAAATTAATAATGTTTACTAACAGGACTAACTTACAATAGTAGTACTAACTTCCAGAGTCGTAATGAACGTAAGAGAAGTAACGAATAAAATAAATACCTAATACTAACAGGACTTACTAATAAATTACTGTACAGTCCTTCTTACATTCTTATTCGAGGTTTGTCACAAATGTCTATGTGCGACAGGGAATGCCAATCACTGCAAGCTCGTTATACTGTACCTAATTTTTGTCATGCGAAATAAATTTTCTGTTCATTCAAGGCAAAATAGTGACAATAGTAACAGCAAAGCAAAAAAGCAACAACCCATAATTGTCCCACTGATGGGCTCGGGGTCTCCTCTCACAATGTGAGGGGAACAGGCTATAGTCTACTACGCTGACCAGGTGCAGATTGGTAGACTTCACACCCCTTTAAGAATATTATGGATAACTCTCATGTGTGCAGGTTTCCTCACGAATAGTCCATGATGTCCATGGCACGAAGACGGTGACCACTTACCATTTCATAGTAACAGCGTGTTCACTTATTTCGATCTTACAAAATTCGCTACTGAATTGTTTATTTTCATACCTTCTACATCCAAATTACTCGTCGGGCCATAAAAATTACGTTGTATAGGAGCCATTACTTCTTTTTTCAGCTCACGAAGTGGATTAGCTTTCAAGCTTAACGAAGTTAGAGACGTTAGTCCTTCAAAAATATTTACATTGTCCAAGTTTGTTAGCGCATTGTGAGCTAGCGAAAGAGCTTGAAGATTTGATAGCCCATGAAATCCTCGTTCATCAATCATTTGAATTTTATTTCCAACTAAATTTAATATTCGAAGTTTCTTAAGGGGTAAAAATGTGTTATCGCCAATAACTTCCAAACTATTACTACTAAGATCTAATTTGTCAAGGTTCTTCAAGCCCGAAAACGACTCACTATTCAAACTAAAAATATTGTTTCTATCAATTTCTAATTCCTTCAAATTTGTCAAATGAACAAAAGCTCTATCATGTATTGTGGTTATCTTATTGTTAGTCAAGAACAATTTCTCTAACAAAGGTATATCTATGAATACGTCTCTATTTATTTCAACGATATAATTTGAGTCCAAGTTGATACATTTCAAATTAGGGTGATGAGCAAAAGAATTCGGTTTCAATGTCTTGATTTGATTGTCTCTCAAAGCAATTTCTTTAAGCGTGGTGGGATTTGCAAATGCCAATGGTTCTATTACTTCAACATTTCCATATTTTACATCTAGTTTTATAAGTCTTTTGATGTGTTTGAGAGCATTCGTTGGTATGTATTTTAATGCGACACCTCTTGAGTTCGTAAGAGTAAGTTTGGAAGCATGTTTTAGTTCGCTAAAGGAATCCCAACTTTCATCATCCGGTGCCACGCCATCAACCATTGGATAGCACTCAGCACTTTTTATTTGATGGAGTTCATGTGACGATTTGGTGCAATAACATTGTATTTTTCTTGTAATATTCATAACTGCATCGCATATGCTTAGGTTAACTTCTCTCTTTTGTTGCAATCGTCCGGCATCGACAAAGGCAAGCGTGGCGCATAGGACTGTCAATATTTTCCAGGACCTCATATTTGCTTTAGAGATTTTTCGACTGCTTCAGTTGACGGCGTTATCTGAAATAAGAAAATGTATATTTCGTTAGTCAAAGATGATACAGTGATTGCCTAATTGTAAGGTTTGCAGCGGACTTGACGAATGACGCGGTATCCAGTAAACTGGACAGTGGCTATCTTATGCAAATATACATGCAAATTGATAAGTTTTCCATAAGGTTCTCTAGTGTATATTGTCTACTAATCCAATTATTATTATTATTTTATTCATTGTTTGTAGAATGCTCTTAAATCTAAGAATAGACTACAACATCGTTTGATGAACATGTGTGATGTTAGACTCATTTATTCGAAGCCTTCATAAATTATCCTAGTCTTAAGTTTTAAATTAATTCCTCTCACTAGTAATCAGTTTCTTCGGCTAACATTAAACATGTCTGTAAATAATAATCGCACATGAAACAATTGTTACTCTTTTTAATGGGCGTTGTATCTTTAAATGTTGAAACGTTTAACTATAACGATGAAAATCCCCTAAAATCCGCATAGCACAGCATAGCAATTACCGCTTTCAGACAAAAGTTTTAAACAATAACTTTTTAAATCAACATAATGAGTATACGTCAGGAAAAAAACATTTCTCTTCTAAAGAACTTGTCCATACGAGAGGTTTAACAGGGCGTAACTATGAGCCCGTTGCGGGTTACTAGGTTATACACACGTTGCCTCGCATTATGACACATTTACCCCTAACACATGCAAATTACCTCTTTATCTTTGAACTTTTAACACATACATTCTTATGTGGGGTCTCTGACGTGAATAAGGGCACATAAATGAGACAAAGAAGCCGAGATCAAACATAACCTGTCACTAAGGTCAGGGTTGGGTCAACCAGAAACTTTACAAGCATTAAAATTTAAGGCAATTTCCTCCTTCTTATTATTAATTCTGACATTTCAATGTCTTTAATACCTTATTTCATGCATAACAATTTTAAGTAATAACTATTTAACTAAGCAACCACGGAGTAACATTGAAAGAAAATATTGTCTATAAAACCTAGAATCAACAGGTAACTGCAATTCATCCATCCATCCATCAACCCTTGGAGGTCCACAGTTGAACATAGGCATCCCCTAACTTACGTCACTCTGACCGGTCCTGAGCATTCTAAATTCAGGGGATGGGCGGGGACTGATAGAGGAGAGGAGAGGTAGATAGAGGATCTTAGATCCCCCGCAGCGGGTTTGGTGACAGTGGAAGCCATACGGCCCCACCTTGGTCGCTGTTTGTCACGGCGGCACGGGACGCTAACATTCCGACTGGTGCAGGTACTTACAGGATAATTATGGTTGTTTCGGTAAGACATTTCAAATGTTTTAGGTTGTACATAGATTCTTAAATTTTGGCAATAATAGAATTTTCACAAAATAATCTTTTTTTTTTACACAAATAAGTTAATGCTTGACCACAATCCCACCTGATGGTAAGTGAAGATATGGTCCAAGGTGGTAAGCACATTAATAATGTTATTGTTTATGTAAATAATTATTTCGTTTTCATCAAAAAGCTCTGATGGCTCATTTCAGGTATCGGGAAGTCACATTCTTAAACCATCACGCTGAATAATAAACATTCTTGTAATCTAAATTCTAACGGCCTTGTTTCAATTCGTGTGCCTAATCCATATTTTTAATGTCGATTGCGCTACTGCAACTCCGGATCAGATTTGTAAGGCATTTTTCACACTCCAATGTTTATAGTTGTGCAATATTTGTAAACAGCTGAGCTATTCCTGGTTACCGAGCCCATCAGAACAGATCTTACAGAAATAGTCGATTTATGTAAGCTACCGATCATAAACTAATAAGGCGATAGAATAAACGATTGTTTTAAAATCCGTTCAGTCTGAGTCGACAGTACATGTCTTCTACGGATTCTAATCCTGCTCGCATCTCTTTTTACATTTGTAAATGATTAGCGTAAAAAAGTTGACACTTTCTAAAGAAAATCTTGCATGCGAAAACGCATTTAAGATAAAGATAATGGTGCACCCATTAGGTTATCAAAGTTGTGAATGAATGAATGAATGAATGTAAGAATATTTGTGAGTCGTCTAATCTCTTCTCTACGTTGATGAATCTTAAGCTTCCAACCGTCTATTTGGTCTTCAATACGTAATCTCCTCTCAATTACTAGGAGAAATCCGTACTCTACCCTAAGTAAGTCTACCATGTCCCTAACGTATTGTAATACATACCTTAATATTTTTTTGTAAAATCAAAGGAGAGAAATGTACTGACTTTAACATTTTTGTGTCTTGATAAAAATACCTTTATTTGATTATGTTATCTTAATAAATTACACATACTAACTGTATTCAATGTTAATATTAGGAAATACGAGATTTTCAACAAAATTAATTTGTATTTAGTTTATAGTAAACTCACGGTAATATGGACGCTATGCAGGCGTATTAAAGTCGCTTACGTATGTAATGTCGATCTTTTAAGTTTCAAATTCATTTGACAGTCCCAAAACGCCATGTAGTTTTTAATGTGTTATAATCACAGAACACTATTACTCCTGGCTGATTATAATAATTTTCTAATTCATTTGACATAATGTCTAAATCATAATGGAATCAAGGCACCTATTGGGCCTCAGGATCTTAAAAGATTTCTGATTGGCCCTTATCCAAACATAAATGGCCCAATGGCTTTCTTTTGTAAAACGGAAGTAAAATTACTTATAAATTTCAGTAAATTATTCCCAAAGAGGATTTTTTTAGGAAATATGGGTATATACTTGAAATATTTTAATTTAATTTTTTATCCAAAAATCATTGTGACACAATAATTTTTTTGAGAGTACTGGCTATGGGCATTCTCCTTTGCTTCGAAAAGGATTCTCAGTACCTACTTCGAATGGCTTATGAATGCTTGTTTAGACAAATGGGGAATAATAGTCACATTTGTCATATAAATTAATATGGTTAATTTAATTAATTGACATTTATTTATTTGATACTGATTTACAAGTCAGTGGGCAGAAAATGGCTGTGGTGACGTCACAAATTACTAAATCTGTTTGATGTGCTCGCAGCAGTTTGAATTTGGCTATCGCTACGGTAATAAATTTATCGATGTCACGGTATTGTTGTTTCGACGTATTTTAAACGAATTTATTATTTCCCCTGCTTGTGTGGGTCTAATCTTGTAAGGTTAATTAGATCTTCTTTCTCTAACCCTGAGGACTTGAAATTTTAGATATAATAGCTTTAGTTCTGACAACAATACACTTTTGTGATAAGCAATATTTTTATTATGTTACTTTATTTGGTGTTTTGGACTTAAATATATAGATTTATTGCAATAGCTGCTATTACATATGACATATTTTGTATTCGTAATTCAGGAGTAGATAAACATATTCTGCTAATAGGTTAGATAATGCTAAAATATTGTATTCATATTGACATTAAGCAGTATACACAATCTGAAATATAGACTTTGATAATAAAGGCCTCATACCAATATACCTACTGTAACTGCTTCACAGCAGCGTATTATGTAATAAGGGAGACCGAGGAGGGTTGAAACATTTTTAATAATATTTTAGCCCATAACTTTTCCAAAAAGCGACAGCATAGTAACTGTAGTACACTGAAAGAAACCTTGTTTATTTGACTAACTGATAGTCAGGGTAAAAACTGACACTTTCCATGTTACTAATAAAAAAGTTGATTTGAAGATAACTGGTGACTGTTTTAACTCTCCTTTAACCGAGGTAAATTGAAACAATGGTCTAGAAGAGTTGAAACACTTATCACTTGAACAGAATATGTTAATGAAAACGCAGTTTTTCAAACTAAATCGTATTTTATATAAGCTGCAATCGACCTTAATTTATGCTCTTATAGTGTCATGTGTGATTTACAATATTTGAGATTTTAGAAGGAAAAAAGATCAAAGCATAAAGTATTAAAATTTATCACAATTAAAGCAGAAATATTCATTTGATAGTATTATTGCTCAAACAAATTCCTCAAATTGAAGAAAGCTCATAACCAATAAAGAAAAAACATCAACGCGAAATAAGACACTATTGCAAAAAATACAAACGAGGTTAGTTGAAACAAGGTCTTTTAACTCTCCTAGGATAAAAAAAATTAGCCACTATTACGGTTGAACTGATATAACTTCATTAGACAAAATAGTCATGCTAAATATTTATTAAAATTTAAATATTGTGTAAATAAGCTGACAAATAACGTATAACATCAAGGATAAAACAATTATTATAATTCATCAGAATTTCGATATAAATATAATTTAGTCGAAAAGTTACTTTAATGCATTTTTTTGACCAGACATTTGATAGCTAGAATTGAAAGGGTAAAATCTATAACTTCGCTAACTTGCCAGTGTTTTTTTGTTTCCAAGAAATTTCAGTTGTTTCAACTTACATTTGTTTCAACTCTCCTAGGTCTCCCCTACTGAATACTTTGCTACGCGACCGAACTTAAGATGAGAAGATAAGTTGACAGTGTGCGTGACTAGCTTCAAGGCCAATACCCGTTACCGATAACGGATAATAAAATAGCAGCCATGCTATGGAAATGTGGGTCCAAATTGATATGAAACTGACCTGAAAACGCCGAGAACTTGGCGTCACTGGGTTATCACTTAAATTTTTTAACTAATGGCGTAAACAAACCAAAGACACCAGTACACCAATTTCAGTGGAAAGAGTTCGGCAGTTGATCTTCAAAGGATAATTGATGGAAAAAGTTAGAGCATATTGAGCATGATCAGTTTAATAAATAAATAATAAAAACTCTGCCACTTTCGCTCAAGCACAGCTCTTCTCCACGATTTAATAAAAAAAATGGGGTGTGGCTGTGTCATGGACACGGCTGTGTGTTGTACGTGAATACGTTTATTTTTATTTTTTCAGATGTACTGGCACCGTCGTTCTTCCGCTCGGCTTGCTTGACTCTTTGCTTATGATATTCGATTGTTATTGAGAAGCCCTTTCAAACCGTATACGATCTCTATACTTGGTTTTGGCTTTTCGACGCATCCAGCCCGACATTATATATTTTTTCTAACGCCTATTCTAACACCTTATTATATTCACTGTCACTGCTTTAAACTAATGTTGTATATACAATCGATATATTTTGGTGACAGCTGACGATTAAAACTTAAATGAACATCGTAGCTACTCCGAGTCAAAAGTTATATTATACTGTGGTTATACTAGTTGCAAATCTCGTTATGTAGCAAAATAACCCCAAAATGGCGGGGCTTCCCCCTCCAACGAGCGCGATGCATTACTATCCTCGTTTATCGTAATGAATTCTTTGATCCTTTAGCTATCCAGTAGTATAATTTAATTTTGGATGTAGAGGATAAATTCGAAACTACAACGCCAAATTTTATCCCCCGATTTTGTAATCATTAAGTTTTTTGGATTGCCGTATGGTAGCAAATTTAAAGACGTATAGCGGATACTTAGAGTTTACATACAGTAGTATAGAGCGCTCGCAACGAAGTGGGAACAGTGGCACGGGTGAGAACAACACGACGTTCCCGCCGCGACCGCTTGTAGTCGTGGTTGAATGCTAGCGGTGTGCAGTTCTAGAGAGATTTTTAAATATTTACGTATCAATATGGTAAAATGTGCAGTTCCATCATGTAAAAACTATAGTAGGAAATACACAAAACTGAAATCCAGTATCACATTTCATCGGTAAATCGATTTTTATACTTATTTTTATGAAAACAAATCACGCATCGCGGGGTGAGAGGCGGGCAAGCACAAGACCGCCCGCGCACCGCGCTACCCTGTGCTCCCATAGCGGTCCCCACGCGAGACTCAAGTGATGTGACGTGACTAACGCTGTAGTCGATATTTAATGTGTATTTTAATCATTATTATTTATATTATACAATCATTATCATTTGATTTTGTAATAAAAGAGTAAACACTAAACCCGATTTGTATTTTATCAACCTCAATACATTATCTACTTACATAATTTTAACAAGTCCAGACGATTTCCAGATATTTCTAATACTCATGATTTTCGAAATAAAATTAAAACAAGAGTAATATTGTATTAAAATGGTTGATTCATTTAATTGAGTCTGTCTTTATTTTCTTGGGTTGCTTGTGTTCCTGGGTACTATAAAAATTTAATATCTAAATAACAAGAATACTTGTGTAAAACTAAAAAAAGTCAAGTGACTTCCATATTTCAAATAACCAACAATATAAAGATCACACTCACAGCCCCACTAGTAAGAATCTGGTATTATGGGTGCCATAGCTAAAACTAATGTAAATATAAGTACCTGGGCGATTGAGCTTACCCGCTCGCTTGCCCGTGTCGACCAGTAGATAGCAAAAAAAATATAGCGAATTGACCATGTCAACTGGTGGATGACATTGCATCGCAGTCTAAATTGCCCGTGTCAAGCAGGACGTGACATGGCGCTGCCACGCCAAATGCCCGTGTCAACCTGTAGTTGACATCGTCCTCGCGGCGCCCCGCGGTCGAACAACGGTAAATATACTCGTCTTTATCGCTCTAGGGCATAGTTTGTATTTTTTATCTCGTTTCTACATTAAATCTGCCGCCATTTTGGCCCAGTCGTATATTGAAGGCCATAGGAAGAAATTACTAAACCAAAACTTGTCATTGAGTCACTTGAGTTGGTGCTTATGTGCGTGTTTTTTGTGTTGGTGCTCTCAGTGTTTTAGGTGAATATTCAGTGATTTCCTTGTTAAATTGTGTTGATAATATTGTGTTTATCACGGTAAGTAAATAACTAACACGTAGATATAAAAATTCCAGCATGAAGCATAAGATTTGACTTTTTTTCGATACCTGCAATACGGCAGATACATTTTGGCGCAAAACATCGAAATGATTGCCTTCAATTTCATTTATCTCAGAAACGGTGAATACTATCCCTATAATTTTTTAACATTGAGTAGCCAGTTTCATAATGAACATAAAACTATCAACAGTTGATAAGCTTTTCATAACAAATTGACATTCGAGTGCCACTTAAGTGCGGACCGCGCCACACGCTGCTGACGTAATAAGCGCGGGGCAGAGGGGGCGGTAGTATTATTTATCGCCGGGCATCGGGTTACACCACGATAAGAGAGGCCGGACAGAGGCGGGGGGTCGTTAAATCGCGCTGGGCAAGCAAGCGCGAGTAAAAATAGAGAAAAAGAATTTTCCTAGATATGAGAACTAGCTAGATCGATTAGTCGCCCCCGTAAACTACAGACTACTATAATGCAAATTTCATCGAAATCGTTAGTGCTGTTATCGAGAACGTGTTTACAAACAAATATATAAATAAATATACAAACATTTCTCGTTTAATAGTAGGTAATAAGATATTGAACATAAAAAGTACCCATTGAAGATATTTATTTACATAACTTATCGATACCTCGTTGCCGATATCTAATTGATACATCCCTATCTTTCATACACTCATCAGTATAAGTATCTATAGCTCATCTGCTTACGATGTGTTCTATACATTTTGTGCGATACGCGCGCTCTAGTATTATTACTCTAAGAGCGGATAGAATATTCTTTTTTACGATACTATGCATACGTACGTACGGCTGCCTGCAATGAGTCAGTATTTTCAGCCATTACTACGACCTATTTTTAAGAACTATTATACTCGAAAATAATTTTACTACAATCTTTTTTAGTTTCCTGGAATAAAGCTACAAGCAATAAACTGTTTATAAGCGTGACGGTATCTTTCCGCATCTATTCTTATAAAATTAGTCAGGAATCATTGAAGCACCTGCGAATAATGTATCTAATGACGTTTTTATTCCCATTCGTTTTTGCTGTTAAACAAGTTTGTTTTTATTGTGATGGAGATATAAAGCAAGACGCGTTTAAATTGTTTAGAGCCCATTAAAATTCATCGTCATAAAACTGTACGAAATGCGTATATCACATTCTACTAAGAAAATATTATTAATTTAATTGGATTCGTTTATTCATTTTCATCTCAGCTAAATCCTAATTTTCTTTGTCATGAAAATTTTTCACTGCGGATTCGTATTTTTCTGTTGCAAGAAAAAAAGTGTGTGTTTTTACGCGCGATTGAAGTAAACCTTCTTTGACGTTGGTGACAACTGACACGTATTACCAAAAAAAAAAATAAAATATTTACAGTTGACTCATATTTATTAACGATATAAGTACTTTAGAAAAAACGAATATAAGTTAATAACACCGTTATTCATCTTCATTCCTATTTAATAGACTTGTCACACATATAATGTAATCTTCATAGAATTATGTATCTGTAATTCAGTTTTGTTTATGATTTTGATTCATTCAACACACAGAGTACTTAATCACTATGTTTGATTTACATTTTCAGTTCGAATAACTTCTTCTATCCGATAAATAAACTGAGTTACTCTCAAATCGCGCCTAAAGAAGATTATTTAAAAAACAAAGATTTTTGCGATGTACACTATAAACCTATGTACATTGTACAATGTACCATGCCCAAGTAGGTATGTACATTATAATATTATACATACAAGGCGACACAATTATAAGAGACTTCTAATGTCTGAGGACCTCTAAAAGGCATTGCCCCTTACAGCTTCCTTAACCCTTAATTATACGTGAGTACATTATACGTGAATATATTTACACCTACCATTAAACAAAAACTTTCCTTTTATCATTGCATCATCTGTTTCTTTTAATACCGTAGTATAGAAGTTGTACGCTCGGTTATTGAGGACAAAGCTGTTATCTATAATTAAATGACAGGGAGATAATTGGTTATTGAATCGTGACGGCGATCCTGGAGGGAATAGAAGCGAATGTTTGTATTACTGGAAGTACTGAAACAAATAAACAGAATGTACCTATTTATCTTCAAGAATCCCCAATAGAACGAGCATCAACACACATGGAATGGAACTTTGCTATCACCAATTTGGTACTTAGTTTTACTGGTGTCGTCATATTGTATAACTCTGCACTGTATAGCCCCCACAGAGTTTTCTCTGTGAGTTAGCATTAATGTAAGTACACGTCATGTTAATATAAGGAAATATACGTCGTGGTTGTTAATATAGAACTAATAAGCGCAAAAAAAATGTAAATTAAGCATAATTCAAGTAAACCATCTTTCACCATACTATCTTTGTTATGGGGTACCGATTATTATTACGGTATTAAATCACTGTACTATAAACACCTATGTACCTAGTCTGGCCATAAATACTGTTACATAAAAACTTTTCTTTTTTTTAGCTTTTTAATTATTTTGAATTTGGAACACGTATATTATTTTAAAAACTTCTTTCGATTTCGCGCCATTTCACATACTTTTTCGTGTTCATTATCAAGTTACAATATGGACCCCATGTGTTAAAGAAAATAGGATTGCAGTGATCGCTTTGCACAAAGTGGGTATGGAGCCGTCGGTCATATTCCAGACACTTCAAAAGCTTGGTATCAGCCGTATGCTCGTATATCGTACAATCAACAGATACAACAACACTTCATCTGTCGAAGACCAGAAAAGATCGGGGCGGCCGCGTGCTGTTAGAACTACAAAGGTTGTTAATGCTGTTAAAGCCAGAATTCGTCGAAACCCCATTAGGAAGCAAAAAATCTTATCGCGAGAAATGAAGATTCCCGCTAGGACTCTGTCGCGTATTATAAAACAAGACCTGAAGCTCGGTGCTTATCGTCGATATACAGGACATGCCCTAAATCAATCTTTACAATTAAAGAGAGTGGATCGATCAGAACGCCTTCTGTCGCGATACGCAGGTGATAGGCACAGAAATATCCTCTTTACCGATGAAAAAATTTTCACGATTGAAGAACACTACAATAAGCAAAATGATAAAGTGTACGCTCACAGTTCTAAAGAAGCTGCTCAAGTGGTCGGGAAGGTACAACGTGGTCATCATCCTGCGTCAGTGATGGTTTCGTGGGGCGTGTCTTATCAAGGAGTCACAAAACTGCATTTTTGTGAAAAAGGAGTGAAAAGTTCAGCCAAAGTGTATCAAGATACAGTCTTGGATCATGTTGTAAAACCTCTCAGCAATACTCTTTTTAAAAATTTACCGTGGACTTTCCAACAGGACTCTGCACCTGGTCACAAGGCACGAACTACCCAAGCCTGGCTTGAAACCAATGTTCCGGACTTTATAAGAGCTGAAGACTGGCCCTCATCTAGCCCAGACCTCAACCCTTTAGACTTAAAATTATGGTCAGTTTTAGAGGACATGGCCTGCTCTAAACGACACGGCGACACTGAGTCTCTTAAAAAATCTTTGGAGCAAGCAGTGGCGAAATTTCCCTTGGAAACAGTGCGTAAATCCATAGATTCGTGGCCAAACAGATTAAAGGCCTGTATAAAAGCCAAAGGTGGCCATTTCGAATAGAATATTTTTTTTTTTTTTTGCTGAGACTTTAATAAATATGTAGGTATAAATTTTATTAATATTACATTACTTCATTTAAAAAAAAGCATTTTCATTAGTAACAGAACTTATGGCTGGGCTAGTTATATATGTACGATAGATATATGCGTGTTTTCAATAGTGTAGTCTCCAGTCAATTTACTGGGCGCTTCGGATGTTTGCAATTCCCTTAAGTACTGTTATGTATACTGACATTTCTGACAATATACATTAGTTCATATTGCCGGCACAAATTAGCTAGACACAATAGAAAGGTTTATGTTCCGTTCACAGAGTGGTTCTCCTAAATACAACGTGGGATTATAGAGTGTAAGAGTTTTGATCCTGGAATCTAATCTAAACAGCCCTTGTTGTGGTGCATCATAGGTGGAGCCAAGTTCCTTCTGTTCAGTTTCTTAGTTGGCCACAATCATCATCATCATCATCATCCTGCCCATTTCCCAATTTTATTTGGGGTCGGCGCTTAGTTGGCCACAATGATGTTTACAAAACTATAGATACGTCATGCTCTTACAAATCAACCAAAAAATCTGTGCCGAAAAGAGCTACAACACACACGTTTATCTTTTGTTTCACTACACCAATCACATTACAATAATACACGAAGGCATTTTAACGTTGTATGTCAAATCTCAAGCACTTCTGACAACAACAAAACTGCCTATTGTCTTGTAATAACAGAGTGACTACGAGCAGACAGAGGTCAATTGACCGCTCTTACGATCTTCATCTTCGGCGCGCTAGTGACATATCTACCTCTTTTTTACTAATAATATCATTGGTTAGGTAGTATAATATGACCAATGTGTCGATCTGTCCTGTCAAACGGGTTATGCAACAGCGACTTATATTAAACCGATAGTGTTAATTTTTTTTTGATTGATTCGTTTTCGTGCTTCGAAACGAAAGACACGTTAAGCTGTTTCCGTGCTTCGAAAGACAGGGAAATCTGTTAGCTCCCGGTTGTTATCGTAAGATAAGTCGTCAAGTCATGTCGGAGGGCTTTTGGTGGCATGAAAACCAGTGACCACTAAGTAGCAGCGTGATAAAGTAGGTATGCTCTAGGCCTCCACATGAGAGTCCCGTGGTCAGTAGTGGCCTACTAATAAAGTATATTACGTTAAATACGTTACGATTTTATTGCATCTGGATGGTATCAGTGAAACAATGTGGAATGAGCCTTATTCATGAGGAAACAGAAGTTAATTAACTCAGTTGTATGTCCGGATCGATTGGACTCGCGTGAAGCACTGAATATTGACGAACGAACGCAATTAGGCATCAGTAGTAGATAATTGCATGAGAGACAATGATGGAAAGGATAAACCTGGAACCGGAAATCCTCACTTCGCTTACATAGTCCTAAGCCAAAGTCAGAACAGGGCCGTCACAATATAATAAATTACTAATTTACTAATATAATTAGTTGTATTATTGAGTCATCAATACTTAGTTAAAAAAAACCGAACAAACACCTATAAGTTTTAAGTCGTACCCACTGTGTACCTACCCAAACATGTTTTCAAATAAATTAGTGAGAATTAGTTCTATCTCATAGAGCCTTCGTTTCATAAATAAAGAGGTTATCTCGTAAATATCAGTATCCCTTCGCTTGTCACCGGGCTATTGTGTCTTGTGTCAATTATAACCGATCGCCCGAGCTAAATAACTTTCAGTGTGATCGATAGATGACATAACCGATACTGGGACAATTTATTAAATGCCTTTCAACTTTATGAGAGAAATAAGTTAAATAATAGTGATGTTGATTGTTATTGTCAGTAACAATTTTTGGGTTGGTCACTATGTTCCGACGTACGATACTACTGATACCCTTGCTGTGAAATTAACAGTACATAGGATGCTATATTTTTAATAAAATTGGGAAATGGGCAGGATGATGATGATGATGATGAGGATGCTATAACGGTTAAATATTTTATTGAAGTGAAACTTCTTTAGAATCGTTGTGATTTCAAACCGGATGCAACGGAAAAAACGACAGGTAAGAGACACAAATACAAAAATGTGTAGGATGAAGCCAGGAAAGAATGAGACAGAAATATACATACTATAAACATGCATATAATATAACTGCTAATTTCGTCGTTGAATCTAACTTCTCCGTAGCTCAATGGTCAGGACGTAGATACTCAATACCTGATGTGCAGGTTCGCGTCTCTCAGTATTTCTTTTTTTTTTTAGTTTTATTTTTATAGTGTTTTTATACTGTTTTTAAATACTTTCAAATGCTCTTTTAAATATTTTCAAAGAATTTATCAACAAAAAATAGAATTTCATTTTCGTTGTCAAGCTTGCTTATTTAATATCTGTCGATCGACCGACCGATTGTTGTTTCATAATTAGTCGCTAGATGGCGCGCTACAGTAATTTTGTGTAAGACGGCTGCTAGATGGCACTTAATAATTTACGTGTTGTTGTCGAGGGGTTTTTTATATCTTGTTTAGTTTCACTTCTATCGTGTGTGAATCGAACACACACCTTTTTTAATATAATACGTTTCACCTAAACTAACTACATGATTTTAAACTTAACTCATCGTAAACTGAATAATAACAAGACTAACGGCCCAACTCAGAGTCACTAACGGATACTTAAATCGCTCCTTAGTACAGAATTTGAATGTTGAATGTGAAATGAATAGGTGAAGTCTGACTGCAAACTAGACATGGCCATTTGACCTAGAGGGAGATTTTTCTCTGCTAAATACTCTAGCAAAGTTTCTAACACCGCAACTCAACGGTTACTTAAATCGCCCTTAAGTACAGAATTTGTATGGTGATTCTTTACTAAGGAGCAATTAAAGTAACCGTTAGTGACTCTGAGTTGGGGCGTTAAACCCTTTGAAATCTTAACATGGACATAAAAAAAATATGTTCTCAATGACAAACATTTGATATAGGTTATACTTATAATCAGAAGCTTTTAACACAATTAAATATTTATGATACTAAGGAATTCCGATATTATTTTCATCCCCGAGAAATTTCTAAACAAAAAATAGTCTCAATAGAGCTTTTCAGCCATTGCAACTAGGAGAGAGGATGGTTATTATTGATCTACGTAGTTATGGTAGAGTAGATAAGTGCATTGTAGGGTGGATGCGTTGTAGCCGGTACAATTCGGACTCTCTTCTCTCTCGGAATTTAGTAATCCAAATTATCGGGATATGTAATAAAAAATAATTTTAGTTACAAAAAGAGACAAGTAATGACAATGACATTAAGAAAAGCAAGGAAAGAAGAAAAGGCAGTGATAAAGGATTGAGAGGCAAGTTTCAATTTATTTGCAACAAACACACAAAGAAATGATGGAACGAATCACTCAGTGGCGACGAGTCTCAGACGGGACATTGGTTCTTTAAGTGTGTTTAACTGACTGCACAACAGTGACTGATCAGAGGATTTGTTCGACCTTTCCCTCCTTACACCACTCACCATAGATTGAAGTTCCATCTACATCAATTGGAACCGGTAGAAAACCTGTACGGTCCAATTCGCAAGACCCTTTCTATCAAACGCATGCAAACCGTGGACTGAGCTTCCTTCTGAGGAATTCCCGAAGCGTACTGTTATAGTACTCCTTCATGGTCCAATACATACATTGCCGATTGATCTGGTGTTGCTAATGTCCATGAGCTATAATGATTACATACGATCAGGTGAACAGTTTGCTTGATTCGTGACCTCCTATAAAAAAGATATTTTTGTACTACACACATTGAACCATTTAGTCACCCTAGCTAGGTATTGAACAAAACTGTTTTTTATCTCTTCGCTCGACATCGCTCGTAAATTATGTTCTCATATATGATCGATGAGAAGTGAGCAATCGTAGAGAGTAGAGTATACGGTACGTTCACACGGAGACACGATTTGCCGAATCTTATTTTCATCGGATCTGGAAAAACCGAATGTTGTATTCACACAGCACATCTTGCTTGGCCGTATCCGACGGCCTCGTATCGGGATCTCGTGTGAACTCACCATCCGGCTTTTATTAGCAAGAGCGCGCACAGTTCCTCACGTTGATTTGGAAGCGATGGACGTGAACAGTCTTGCTATACTATACTGGTATTATCGCCGTCAGCGTCGTAGAAAAAGATTGTGGTTAAACCCAATAGTACAAAGAAGATCAACAGTTGGTGCCTTTACAACTCTAATGCAGCAGTTAAGAAATGATCCACAAAAATTTTTTAACTACTTTAGAATGACTATACCTACATTTGATAATCTTTTGAAAAAAGTGGAAAAAGATTTGAAAAAGCGTGATACAAATATGAGGAAAAGCATTAGACCAGAAGAAAAATTAGCGATATGTATAAGGTAAGATTGAAATACTGTATTTTATTATAATTAAATTATTTATTAAAAATATGATTAAGATATTATAGACAATCGCTTGGTAGGTACACAGTTTGAAGTTTCCCAACTACATATTATGAAAGTCTGGTAAATCAGAAGCATTCGATTGAATACTTTGAGACTCTGGTGATGCTTGGTACTGCGATGTAAAATAGCCTTGTGATTGTGCCACATTTGGTTGATAGTTGTATGTTGATGAGTGTGCAGGAGACCATTCATTTCGGTTCTTTATATTTTGCAATAAATTTAAGACGCCTGATTGAAATTCTAATGTTTGATTATCGTTTAGCGTTGCCAATGATGGAAGTAGACTTTTAAAGAAAAACAAATTACGGTCTTCTTTCATTTCTTCTTTCTTCTTGCATTCCATTTGATAATCTATAAACTCACTCATTTTCTTATCAAACACGTTTAAATTCTGCCTCGATGGTCTGCTTTTTTTTCTTTTCGAACCACCCACTAAATTTTCATTATTACTTTCTTGTTGACTTTCATCTGTAGCATCTTGATTATTTGCGACATCTTCACCGAATAAATTGTCCAGAGCCATCGCACTGTCATGGGTAACATCTGATGTAACTGTAGCGGCTGTACTATCGTCTGCTGGGTTTGGTGTAACAATAGTTGCACTATCATGTGTGTCAGCTGGCGACACAATTTTTTTTAAGAACAACATTTGACGATGATAAACGTAGGCTCTCGGACATGTCGCAGACGATCCTGATTTTTTTGATTTCTTTTTCTCATTAATACTCCTCATCCAGCTGTCTCTAATATTAGTCCACTTCTTTACGATCGATTTAGCTGAAAAATATAATTAAATTTACTTGCAGATATATGGCTTCTGGGTGTTCATACAAGGATTTACATTACGCCTACCGAGTCGGAGTGTCTACGATCAGTAACATTATTAAGGAAGTAACGAATGCTATTTGGAACAATTTGCATGGGGAGTTTATGACATTACCCAACACAATATCTGACTGGGAATATATCGCCAATGGATTTAATACTAGAGCAAACTTTCCCCATTGCATTGGTGCAGTGGACGGTAAACATATTAGGATAAAAAAGCCAAACAACAGTGGTTCCATGTTTATGAATTACAAAGATTTCTTTTCCATCGTATTATTAGCAGTGGTTGATTCATATTATAAATTTACATACATCTGTGTGGGCTCGTATGGAAAAGAATGCGATTCGACAATATTCAAGGAGTGTACTTTTTGGAAAAAACTAATAGATGGTGATTTGCAATTACCGGCAGCATGTCCACTGACAAACGATTCCGATTTATCGATTCCGTTTGTAGTAATAGGCGATGAAGGTTTTGGCTTGCATCAACATTTGATGAGACCTTACGGCGGAAACCATTTGGATAGAAACAAAAGAATATATAACTACAGATTAACCAGAGCTCGACGCTATGTTGAGTGCGCCTTTGGGATATTAGCTAACAAGTGGCGAATATTTCATCGTCCACTGGATGTTGATACCAGCACAGCAATATCGATTGTAAAGGCTTGCACTGTACTTCATAATTTTATAATAGATATGGAAGGTGTACAGTAAACAACAAGCAATGTATCATCAGTGGTTAACGTGTTCACAGATGCAGCCAATGAACAAAATAGTACACGAGGTGGACGATGTGCTAATGTTATACGATCTGAATTCACAAATTATTTTATTTCTACAGCAGGAGCTGTGCCTTGGCAAGACGAATCAATCTAACGTTAATTTTGTAACACACTGCTAATGTACAAATACTTAACCTGTTTACTTTAAAAAATTACAAACTTACCATAATCCTGCCTGTTTTTCTCCTCCATTTCTTCAAAATCTTCATTCAAATTTATACATATTTCTCGCCAGCCAGCAGTTCTCAAGTTTTTATCCTTGTATATTTCGAGAGTTTTGTCCCATAAAACTGGCCGATTTTGGACAAGAGAAATTAAATTTTCAACGTTTATATTTTTCGTCGTCATAGCGAGCGGTCAGTCAAAGCGGGCGAAAAGAACTGGCGACTGGCAAGCGCACGTGCAGTGTGTCCCTCCCGCCCACCCCTCCTTCCCAGCTTGTGCGACGCATTCGGTTTCAAGATCCGACAAAAAACCGAATCTACCCCTGCGTGTATCGTATGAACGCATGTATTGAATGCCCTATACCACTGTATCGGATCTGCATTTTGCAGTATCGCCGGATCGGTTTGTAGTCGCAAAATCGGATGTCAACTTCAGCAAGATTCGGCTTTTTTGTCGTGTCTTGAAACCGAATGCATGTGTGAACTCCTTCATTGAAATACTTATGCCACTAAACCGAATCCTGCAAAAAACCGATTCGGTAGAGAAACACTCGACGCCGTGTGAACGTACCGATACTCGATATAAGTGAGTGGAGTAGGTACTACACTCGTCTACAAGTATTAATACTTGATGCTTCTAAATATAATCTCATCAATAAAAAACATGTGCGTGTAATCTTTATGCGCGATTGAAGTAAAAGTAATGAACTTAATGTTCATTTTTGGTTTCTTCTTCTTTTTCTAAGTTTCTAGTAACCGCCTTTGCTTTGTTTCGGTTTTCGTATAGATTCCTATTTTTTAAATAAAATATAGCCCATGTTACTCAGAACTAGAAGAAGAATAGAGCATCCTATTGGTGAAAGAATTTTTGAAATTTATCCAGTAGTTTTTTAGTTTATCTATTACAAATCAATAAACAAACAAAAAAAATCCGAACTTTCCTCTTCATATTATTAGTTTAGATAACGCGCGTTGCTCGCTTCCTTTTAAACATCAGGGACATGTTGCAAATTTAAAGGCAGTTAATCACGAGAAGATCGCAACCATGTGCTTATTTAGAAACAAGTTTTACAAGTTGCTTTAAGCCGTGTTTCGGTTAGTTGGAGTTAGTAGCGTTGACAAATTAGTCGTTGACCCTTTGTAAATACGGTAGTGACGTGCAGCTGCTATATTTCATGAGATTTATCGCCGTTTTGACAATGTCTTGCACCACGATAGGATTTCTCCTATATTTATATAATGTAGAGCTATTCGGCAATTGAAAATTTTAGTTTGGCTTCAAAAACATTGAAAATAAATATGAACCAAACAAAAATGGGTAGTTGTGACCCAAAATTTTTAAATTTATATCATCAATACATTAAACTATAAATTTTGTGTGTGGACCGGCAGTTAAATACATGTGACACAAACTCGTTAATAAAGGAACAGTAGAAGTACATTAGAAACCGATTTGCGTTAATAATGAATTAGCAACAAGGACTTGTTCCGCAAGTTGCGGTTCCAACTTCCACCCACGCAACAGTATTGCTACACTTTGAATATTGATTTCCCGTGTGAGTATAACGAGAAAATAACTAGCTGATAGCGAGATGGTGGTAAGTGGCCATCGTTACCATGGTCATAAGATCAAAGGCATCGCCGATGTGTTGTCGATCAATTGGCGGCTGTCTCGAGTAAGACGGTGGTAGTTAGCAAGCGTCATGAAAGGAAGGTAATACCAGTAGGACTAATATTCACGACTCTAATAAAATACTTCGTCGAATGTGGTGTTAGGAGAGATACTACGAATATGATGTTTCAAAATAGCAATTAGATGACCCTAGCTTTTCTAATTACATCGTGAGAATAATTAAAAAATTTATAAGGTACTTCTCTGTTCAGTTAAGGCATATAGAATTAAGTCTGAGTATAGTTAAACAGAATAGACCGAATAATCGTAAAAGTCTCAATACTGTGTAAAGACATTTACGAATAGATGTTGCTCACAGCATGTAAATACATATGTATCTCAAGAAACATAAAATAGAATTTACCTTGTAAGTTTCTCAAAACATCATAACACTGAGAACGACCTTTGGAATACATGATGGAACTAAGGAACTGCAATTAAAATTTTCTAACAAAGTAACTTTTATCGAGACGACGACACACGCTCTGACAATAAAAATTGTTGTATACGAAGTTTTAATTTTGAGTTAGCTACTTTTACCAGGTTTAATAATGATGTGCCCAACATTGGATGTAAGGATATCCGTCCTCGAATCAACTAATCTCCTCTGTTTTTGGTGCACTTTGCTAATCATCGGACGAGGTTTTAAGAACAGGTTCTTCCTGTTGAAGTTCACTTGACTTGCAATGTACCGATTACTGATGGGACTTCTACTAGGGTCGCACATATGAATGGCTAGCTATTCCTCTTCTTCCAAAATTAACCTTAAAATGATGTAACGTGTTTCAGCATTTCTGATCACTATTACATAATTGTCCAAAATTGAGACTGACGCAAATATGGCAACATTCGTCCATTCGAGATTGCAGAATCCCACAAATTATTCTAAAATATTCACGACCAAGCAAGATCCATTTACCCGTGTCAATTAAATGTCACTGAGTAAGGCTATTTTGGCAATGCCTAAGCAACTTGGACCAACTTATATAAAATCATCCAAAATACGATTCTAAGGTTAAATAAATAATCAACGATGAACCAATATATCAATCTTAGAAGTGAATAAGAAATTGTATTTTGTATGGAAATTAATAATTTGATGTAATGGATAATACCCTGCTAAGCAGTAAAATGTTTCTGAATGAATTTCAACGATGTATTTATGTTCTATAATGTAATCTATATATCTTTACATATATAAATATATAGTTGCCCCGTCTATCTTTTTTGTATCTGTAATGAAATGAAATGAAATGAAATGAAATGAAATGAAATGAAATAATCTTTATTCATGTAGGTATCACTGATACTCTTATGCACGTCATTTTTTTTTAATCTACCAGCTTTTCGGAAAGGTGCTTTGTCATGGAGGAGAAGAAAAGCCGTAAAGAAACTCCTCAGCACATCTTTTAAAAATAAAACTTATATCTATTACAAAAATAGGTATTCTTTAACCTGTGCAGAACTGGTTGCCTAGCTAGTCATTTCCAAGCATCCTTGTCATTTAAATATTCATTTATGCTATAGTAGCCCTTGCCTAAGAGCTGAGCCTTTACACGTTTCTTAAAAGATTGCACCGGTAAGTCATGTATTTGTTTTGGGACTTTATTATAAAATTTTATACCTAGTCCCATAAAAGAACGTTGCACTTTAGAAAGACGGTACGAAGAGGTAGCCAATTGATGCATCCTTCTTGTTTGACGATTTGAAAAATCACAATTTTGTTTATATGCAGTTATGTTATTCCGTATAAACACTAAATTATTATAAATATATTGGGAAGCTACTGTAAGTATACCTATTTGTTTAAATTTGACACGCAAGGACTCCCTTGATTTTAGTTTATAAATAGCTCTAATGGCTCTTTTCTGTAATACAACTATTCCGTAACTTACTCTGTAACAACGTATTCTGTAACTTTATCTATTCCGTTCTCTTTTTAATACTTAATACGCAATCATTTATTTAAAAAAATTAGGACTTATTAACATTAACGGTTCAAACATCAAACTTTTCTACCAATTTAAATTTAATATAGCACCAAAATAATTAGCAACGCTTTGGAGCAAAAATAAGTTTTTCATCGTTCTATCAACGAATTTAATGAAACATTTAATTACAAAATCTAAATTTAGTTTTAATGCGTTCAGCATAGTTTCATAAGGTTTCGCAATTGGCTATGTGACATAGTTTCGCGGCGTAAATATTTCTCTTCAGTAGTGCCAAAATTATGGGAAAACCAATAAATCAGTAATACCAGTGACGTAGTGTAAAGCCGTTTGGTTTGTATTCAAAGAGAACAATTTCGTTGGTACGATTGTTGTAGGAAATTTGAACAGACGTTTCGAGAATACAATACACAGAACAGCTGGGATATTGCAAATGCACGTTGCAAATATCATATTTATGTCTACGAAAAATATAGATATGTAGAACGACTTTCTTATGAATATAGACGCGTATAGTGGTGTTTTTATTATTTATTTATTATTTATTTTATTATTTATGTACACACAATAATTTACAGGACAGGTACAGTAGGGATATAATGTACAAAGGTACTGCTTATCTCTAATGAAATTTCTTCCAGCAGACCTGCGACTGGAGAGGTGACAGAAAGGTAGACCGTGCGTGTTCAAAAACAATATATAAATACCCATTTCTATATAATTATATATTACACATTACATGTATATGTAATTAATATAATATATATAAATAAATAAATATATATAAATAAATAAATAAATATATATATATATATATAAATACATTGAATAGATTTGTTTTTACTTGAAAATTGATGTCAAGCTGAGAAATTTTGTTACAAAAAAATGGCATAGGTCAAAGTATAACGATTAGCATGGCCAATTATCTAGTTGCTGCTTCAAATCGTTAAGTACAAACATAAGCCCGGATGCTATTCAATTGATATCTCGTGAAAGCTGTGGATATTAAAACTGGCCCCCCAATTTTTACGCTATGGTAAATGTTTTCCCACCAATTATGACATATTAACTAAAACACAATGTTTAATAACACTTATGAATAGAAATCACACAATTTAAATAAAAAGAATACAAGTAATGGTATATTACAAAATGCTAGTTTCGTAACTTAAAACACCGCTTTCATTGCAGTCGCTGCAAAAATAAGTTGTTATTCGTTTTGCTAGATGATAATTTTGAAAACCGCCAATTCGCAAGCCAATACAACTTTTAAAAAATGAATTTTTAATCAAAGAGCTAATTAATTGTGGAGGGGGGCAGAATTACTACTGCTACGTACAGTTATACATTTCTACATCCTATAAACAGTTTTTTACGCTCAATGCTGGCACCTCCAGCGCAGATAGATTTTGTTTTAAGCAGTGCGGCTCGTGGGTCTTTGTTGGTAAGGTTTTCAAAAACTGTCAACATCACTTAAACAATGTTGCCATAAACATTTTAGGTTTCGTGATAAATAAATAAATATAAATATTACCTATTCTCTCCAATCGCCAACGATAGGGCATTTTTAACGTTGGATATTAGGACGCGTACATTTTATATTAGTGGGCAGAGGAAAAATAGGTCGCAGGTGTTCCAAATTACCAGAAAATGCGAAAGGCTAAGCACCCCGGTCGTTTGCGACATCATTTAGTAAACTTTACACTAAGCTAGCTATCATCATTAATGTTCTTTACTTTTAGGGTTCCGAACGAAAACAAACAAAAACGCAGTGGCGGATTTAGGTTTGATGTCGCCCTAGGCCCCATAAGATATGCCGCCCTTTTTGCTCTATGAGGAGGTGACTATCGAAAATAAACATGCAATTTTTTAAAATTTGAATTATTATGTATCAAATTTTACTAACTTAAATACGTTTTATTAGTTTATATAATAATCGTTTATAGTTTTAAATTAAAATTATTTATTTCAATATACTGTACTAGGTATTCGTGGGGCGCGAACTGCAGAATAAATATATAAATAGTTCTTCCAAAAATATCATTGGTCTGTGAAATTTATTTTTCGATTCAGGGGTCTGTTTGCGATATATTCGGCTTCAAGGTACTTTTGGTTTGTTTATTTTTTTTTGTAGGGCAACACTGAAAATTTTTTCATTGATATATTTTAATAACCGTTAATACTCACAAACGCCTCCTACATTGTAATGCCATTCAATGGGAACAGTTTGAAATATTCGACACAAAATACATATTTAAACTAAAATATGAAGATAAAACCATAGATATGAAAATTAATATTTTTATATGGAAACACTGAAACATTTTCCTCCAATGTTTATGATCAGTTAGTGTACCAACAAACGCCGCTTACATTGAACTGACGTCAAAAGGAGACAACACGGCCTGAAATACATCATGCAAAAATACATTTGTATGAAAAATATTATTTTTCGTATGGAAACATCAAAATATTTTTTCACCATCATTAACAAACTATCAGTTCCTACAAACACCTCATACATTATGAAGACAACAAATGGACACAAGTCACAACAGCCTCAAAATTCGAAAAACGAACACATTTGTATGAAAATTATTATTTTTTTGTATGGCAAATATGGCAACACAAAATTTTTTTCACCAAAATTCACAAATTATCAGTATCTATCTACAAACGTCCTATACATTATAATGTCTCTCATTATAAACTCTCGCCAATGTTGTACGCGCTGTACACCAACGACATCCCCACCCTAGAGGGCCACCTCCAAGAGTGGGAGCGTGACGCGGTTCTTGCGTTGTTCGCGGACGACAGCGCATATATCCTATCATCCCGCAAAGCAGAGCTGGCTGCAAGTCGCATGCAGCGCCTGCTGGACTTATTACCGGACTGGTTGGACAAATGGAGGATTGCTGTCAATGTCGGTAAGACGGTCCCCATTGTGTTCATCAGAGCTCGTAAACTGCCGCCGCCGCTTCGCCTTCGTGGTCGGGAGTTGGTGTGGCAGCCAACCATTAAGTACCTGGGATGTACCATCGATAGCGCGATGCGGATGAGCCAGCACTGTGACCAGATGGTCCAGCAGGCTCGCGCCGCACGCGCTATACTCCGACCGGTGTTGACATCCCGGCTACCAGTACGTACAAAACGGACGGTGTACTACACCTACGTCCGATCACGATTGGCCTATGCGGCGCCGGCATGGTACGCACTGGCCAGCAGGTGGCAGCGCAAGCGACTGCAGCAGCAGCAGAACATGGCTCTGCGAGCTGCCGTGGGAGCGAGACGCTACGTCAGGAACGACGTGGTAGCGCGCGACCTGAAAGTCCTTTCGGTCGAAGAGCATGTGGTCAGGCTGGCGCTTACGATGTTCGACCGCCCCGACCACGGGCCACATGACTCGTTAAAGGGTGTCGCGCCGCTTCACGCTCGGCCGCCTGAGGGCTACCCGCTTCCGCGGGAGCTCTTAGAGTCTGACTCTGACTCTTGAGTCCGAGTCTGACTGCGACACAGCGTGTTTTGCGGGATTATGATAGGAACCCCCGCTCAACAGCGGGGTCCGCCCCTCCACCGAGAGACACTAGTTCTCCCGAGTTTAAGCCCGGGTAATAAGGTTCGCCTTGAGACCCGCAGACCCCTCGCATAGGTCCGCGCAAAAGGTACGGCAGCGATAGGATGACACTGCTTGCTTGCTTGATACATTATAATGAGGAAATATTTGATCCAAAAATAATATTTATGATTATTTTTTTTGTATAACGGTGACATTTTATAGTTTTTTGAAAATGACTATTTTAATGCAGAAATATCTTACATACATTTTCGTATCCCTGATCTATAGATTTTGCTCAACTTCTCGAAAAGTTAAATAATTTCTGGCTCCCAGTGTTGCCACGTGATTTAGATGAAAATATTCAAATGTCATTATGAAAACCACGAAAAATTTTATCAAATTTTATTAAAAAATAATTTTCCTTCTACTTTTTATATTTTTGAATAGAAAGTCCAAAAAATTTTAGGAACAAAGAAAAAACCAAACCTGACAATGCTGTAAATCAAATTACACAAACGGCCGAAACAAAAGGAACCGCTCAAATGTCGCCAACAAAAAAAAAACAAAAATTTACTCAAAAAATTCCAATTTCACAAAATGGCCGCCATGACATCAGCCACCTTGTCAACAAATAAAATATACCCCAAACGGCAAAATTGAGGATCGACCCAAGCCAATAAAGAAAAAATATCGCAAAAACGTTAAAAAACCACTGCAATCCGATCCCACAGTCACCTCGAAAATTTAAAAACTTCAAGCTCAAATATCTTGGCAGTCATCTTGTTTTTCCAATTTTTTTAAATTTTATAGTAACATTCAACCTAAAATTAAAGTATGAAAAAATATCACAATCTCAGAGTGGCCGCCATCTTATGAATTTTTGAAAGTTCATATTTTTACCATAACCACCATGTACAGCCAAACAACTTTCTTATGCACCATTAATGCCCCCAGCAATAGTTTTGGCTGGGCTATTCGAAATGTGAAAAAAAACCAAAAAATATCCAACAGCCAAATATAGCCAGTTAAATTTGATGAAAATGGTCAAATGCCATTACGACGACCACGAAACATTTTTAGTGCATTTTTGAAGTGAAACTTCCAACAAGGTTGCGTTAAACGTTTAACGCTATCATGGAGGAGGTATGAAAGCACTGTTGCGTTAAACGTTCAACGCTCCTGGGGAGGGGGAATAAAAAGAGACAGAGCGAGAGTGATTGCGTGACACTCGAACTCATGCGCGTAGTATACCTGTTACAGGCCAGCGCGAGAGTTAGCAACGAGTAGTGAATTGTAATGTTAATAAAGTTTGTCTTAAAGAAACAATATGCGTTTACTAAAAATCAATTTCTACCCGTCCCTATTTTCATTTCCACATGACGAAGTTTCACTTCTTCCGCGTGGAGGGACTCCACGCACTATTTTTTTTAATCAAAAATGTTTCTCCTACTTTTTATATTTTTGAATAGAAAGTTCAAAAAAATTATGAATGAAAAACAAAATCAACGTAACCTGCCAACTCTTCAGACCAAGCACCACAATCGCCCCAAACAAAGTAATCCCCTCAAATGTTGCGAACCTAAAAAATTTTTCCTTCAAAAAATGCAATTTTTCGTACATTTTATAAGTAAAATGTCCGCCACGGGGTCTGCCATCTTATCGAAAAAAATATACCCCAAACGTCAAAATTGGGGATTGACCCGAGGAAATAAAGAAAATAAATCGCAAAAAAGTTAAAACCCCAATGCAATCCGACCCCTCAAAGTCACCTCTTAAATTGAAAAATTTGAAATTAAAATATCTCGGCGGCCATCTTATTTTTTTTATTTTTTACAATTTTATCGTAACACTTATCCCAATATTAGCCGAAAACGAGACCAATCTCGGGTAGGTGGACAATAAAAAAAGCGGACAGTTAGACTTTTGAAATGAAAGTCTAACTGTCCGCTACCAATCCGCACTGGAGCAGCGTGGTGGAGTAAACTCTAGGCCTTCTCATGGGAGAGACCCGAGCCCATTAGGGGGCCATTAATGGGTTAAATTCACTATAAAAAATAATAATTTGCATCCACTATAAAAATTCATATTGTTGTTTTCAAAGTAATATAGATTAAAAATAATTCATATTGCACCGACAAATTAAAAGGTGAACTCAGCATTTAAAATAATTTATAATTTTTTATTAATTTGAAGTGACAATAATCCACAAAAATATTTTAAGTACAAATAATTCTGATATTTTACCGTTCGTAAGTTTTTGGGGTTCGGAAAATTTTGCCGCCCCCAAAATCATGGCGCCCCTAGGCCCGGGCCTCACGGGCCTAGGCCTAAATCCAGCACTGCAAAAACGGAACACTTATAGGATCACGCGTGTCTGCGCGACCGCAAATTTATTTTTATTACAGTTCTGCAATTCATAGTTTTAAAATTATTCAAGAAATAAAGAAAATTAGAGACAAAAATTGACAATCCCCCCTTTATCTTCGTAACTACTGGAGGTAGATTTTAAAAAAATTCAGAAAATAGTTCTTTAGTTATATATTACATGAAAATCTATAAGAAGTCTATGGTTTTTAAAAAGCAGCAAATGATAACAGTAAAGAACCTGTAACTCTGAAAGCGATGCAGCTGTAGACGTATCTTGAATGTACCTACCATCTTTCATTGATCAACCAGCAAATGATCAAAATAAATTACTTAGATATTATGTGATTCAATACACATTTTAATTTTGTCCCTAAGTCAACAAGGAGAGGACAAAAGAACAAGTAGAATCCATGAGTACCTTGAAGCAGGTTTCAACATGCGCCATCTCGTGATATTCAGAAATTGAGGTAATAGGGTAAAAGCAGGTTTTTTTTTCATGAAACATGTAAATTATTCTAAAAATACCATTTTTTTACGGTTACACGGATACTTATTAAACATACCTAACCATGAACCCACTGAAATTTTGTTATAATTAGCATTTATTAGTCTTCCCCTAATTTTTACGTACCTATACAATAACCCATACCTAACGTGGTCAAACAAACAAACAATATTTTATAATAGCTAAACGACCCGCATATTAATTAAATGTCCTTGTCTCTTTAATTGTTATTTAAATAATATTTGTACCCAAGGAATGGATGGATGAACTGGGACTGTATTTCCATCCGCCTAAAGTTCAGATGACCGTGGTTTCTGTCAAATACGATTTCATTTACAAAAAGTGCATGACTACTGTAAAAGTAGGTATTTGATAAAGGCTTGTCTGCATTTCCACTGACTATCATATAAGTGAGGTCAAGGACAAGATAAGAAATAAATTCCTTGAATTTACTTGTTTTGTAACTTTACTCAGGCAGATTTAATTTTATTTCTATTTTCTGCAATGTTTACGACAAAAGATTATTTTTTTTGCTTTAACAAGAATAGTATTCATATTTTTATCACTGCGAGGAAGTAAGCTCTCTGAATACCAACTGTTCACGAGTTGTTTACATTTAAATTTATTTTGATACCGTTTCTTACCTCCTGGATTTAGAAAATGTAGTACATTTTCTATACTATTTTTTACATTACGTTTGTCCTTTAAATTGTCAATTTAAAAAAATATTAGGTTTATTGAATACATTGTACCTGGACACATCTGAGGTTATTTATTTACAAAACAGATCGCAAATGACTTTTTTTAATGTTTGCCTGTTTGTCTGAAAAAAATGAGAATAACAGCACAAAAATCAATAAATTCATCACTGAACTAGAAGTCGATGGTGAAACAATTAACCAAAGCCAGGTAATTGCTGAACGATTTAATGACTATTTAATAAGTCTAACCCATCAGGGTGAACATAATAATATTATTAATAACACATTAAAGTTAAACATAAACAATAGCATTTTTCTTCGTCCATGTAGCATAGACGAAATTAAAAAAATAATAATGGCTTTAAAAAATACAAGTTCTGTGGGATTTGATGGAATATCGACTAAGGTGATAAAATATTCCTGTTGTGAAATTGCACCGGTTATTACTTTCTTGGTTAATCTTTCATTTGAGTGTGAATCGTTTCCTAGTATGTTGAAAAAATCGGTTGTGAAGCCCTTGCATAAAAAAGGAGATACTAAATCAATGGGCAACTATCGGCCTATTACTTTAGTTCCGATTCTGTCTAAGATTTTTGAAAAAGCAATGTGCACTCGGATACAGAACTTTATTACACAAAATAATATTATTAAAAGACAACAATATGGCTTTCAAAAAGGAAAGTCCACAACTCATGCATGTTATCATCTTGTAAATGAAATAATTGGAATTCTGGATACTAAGAAACGCGCAGTGGGTATTTTTTTCGACATGACAAAGGCGTTTGATTTCGTTTCCCATACATTACTGATTGATAAATTAGAAAAATATGGGATACGTGGTAAAGCATTAAATTGGTTGAAAACTTACTTGGAAAATAGACTGCAATGTGTTTCAATAACAGGACTTAACAAAGAAAATGAAGTAATTGAATCTGAATCAACATATAAACACAACAAATTTGGTGTACCTCAGGGAAGTGTTCTTGGTCCCCTTCTATTTTTATTGTATATAAATGATTTACCAGATATTACTGACAATCCATGTATTTTATTTGCAGATGACATTTCTATTATTTTGACATTAACTAATGACGCTGAAAAAGATATAATTGAAGCTAATAATACTATACACAACATAGTCCAATGGCTCAACAATAATAATTTAATTGTTAACCTAACCAAAACTAATTACATACAATTCCTGACTAAGAACAAAAAAGATATCAAAATTGACTTAAAATACAATGATCATCCTATTGCTCAAGTAAATCAGACCTCATTTGTAGGCATAACTATAGATAATAAGTGCAATTGGAAAGCACATATTGAGAAAGTGACGTCCAAAATAAACAGATTTGTATACGTATTTCATAAACTTAAACAAACATCATCAAGGTCTACATTGCTGACTGCTTACCACGGATATGTTGCGTCTGTACTTCGATACGGTCTTATTATTTGGGGAAATTCACCAGATAGAAATAAAGCTTTTATTGCCCAAAAGAAATGTATCAGGGCCATTTGTGGGATACCACCTTGGGAATCCTGCAAATCTTTGTTCCGTGAATTAGAAGTGCTGACATTGCCCTGCATGTATATATTAGAGTTAGCGTTATTTTTAAAAAATAATGAAAGCCTTTTTGCTAAAGCCAAAGACGTATATGCAAGTAACACGCGTAACTCAAATCGTATCGTATTGGAGAAAAGGATCGGTACCAGGCTTTATCAACAAAATACCTATGTGATGTGTGGCAGAGTTTTTAATGCTTTGCCGGATAAAATCAAATGTCTACCGACATCACAATTTAGAAACAAATTGAAAATCTGGCTTACAAAAAAATGTTATTACTCTGTGACGGACTTCTTCCTAGATAATGATAAATAAATTATAACATAAAAATATGACTAGCAAATTATTGACCTGAGTTTATTAATATGAATGTATAGATATTTTATATTGTGTGATAAAGTGCAATGTTAAAATAAAATAATATAATATAATGCAATATTGTTAATGTAATTGATAAGATAAATTAATTTAGTATTAATATTATTAAGAATATTGTACACCCGTAATGGGTCCCTGTTGAGAATAGTTCATCCATGTATAACATCATATGTGTACCAACAGAAACAATAAAGACTATTTCTATTTCTATTTCTATTTCTGTAAGTTTTAATCACAGAATGTGTTTGGTGAATGCAATTTTGCACTGATGTATTTTCTTCTACTTTGACTTTAGTAAAACACAAATATAAAACACGTTTCATCTTCGTAGCAAGTTAAGTTACAATAAGTTTAACTAAGTTACATTATTTCAACTTCAAGGCTGCAATGAACGCGTGCAACAAGAACCGTTAGATATTACTTCGTTATGTTACTGTTTATAAAAACAACATAACGTTATATGAAAATAATATCGATCCATATAAAAAATAATCCTCTAAGATAACTATCAAACTATTAATAGATATAATGTGAACTCTAACATCAAGTGTAATATTTTACCCCTTATCTAACTCAGAGTTATAAACTACAGTACCCGTGGCACCCTCGTAAACCGATAAAGATTACCGAAACCCTCCACCAAAAATATACTACACATGTTCTCGTAGTTTTAAAATAAGATAAACGACCAAACGGACGTCGAACTCACAATGAAGGATTGTTAGCATAATACAGAGAAGTTCTTGTAACCTTATTGTGATATGGATAAGCATTCCCGTAAACGGCATTCCTTCATCACAACTGAAATCCCGTGAGGAGCAATGCTAACCATACCAGATCGTCGTTTCAAGGGGCCTGGGTTAGATTTCCAGCGCGGCAGAAATTTGAATGATGAGTTTTAATTTTTTTTCCTTGGTTTGGGTGTGTGTGTTCTTGTCTTTGTGTGTTGTCCATGGCATACACGACACAGGGAATCCTAGTATGGGGAATGAGTGTGGAGCGTTATTATTTTATTATTTACTGATTAAGGCCACTGCTGAGCTCGGGTCATCTTTCATAATGGTTAATTTCATAAAGGTTTGCCATGCTCTGGTCAAATTCGGAGCAGTGCTATTCACCTACTTTCGAAAACTTTATGGAGAACTCTATTATACAGATTGCATTAATTAAAATGAACCTTTAAAGTTTAAAAGCTTGAGAAGCTCATAAAAATTTAGCTGTAGTGATCACGAATTTATCTCCTAACAACAACTACACAAGCCACCAAGCCGTTATTTACATTTTAGTACTACATGTCATATTTTTATTAGAACGATATTTATTACAGCAATTATAGTTGTGTCGATTTTGGAACGACGATTATAAGTTATGTTTCTATTATAAATGTAGTGGCAATAATCTCAAACCTTAAATGTACGCAAGACGCCCACAAAACCAATTTCTACATACTTAAAAGGATAGTGATATATTACTTTTCACATCCATTTATAGACGCCCAAAATTTTAAGCCGACCTTCATCAACGAAATAGTAAGCCCGACCATTAGGTGGTCATGTTTACACGATTTTCTACTCTACCCATAGTTATATAGATGTTACATTCGTCTGATTCGATTTATTGGCAGGGTGCATGTGTCATAAGTCGTAAACCAAGTGAATAACATTGTTTGGTCAGTAACAAACGGGACGTACCGTAATACCGCAAGGTTTCTAATTTAGCAAGCCATGACATCATCGTCAATCGCTCAGACTGCTAGACGCGAATCAGTTGACTCATAATAGTCCACCGTCTTGAAATTCATATTCTTGAATGAGTTTATTATACTTAATAATCATTAGAAATGTTAATGGCCTAAGTCAAAATATCACAAGTTGCGTTCCACATAAATAAAGGTAAAAAAATCACGTAGGCTATGTATTACGTTAGTCGTCAACATTTCGACATAAAATGGTTCCATCATTAGTACTCGTATCATCTTCAACAAGAACGGTCCTAATAATAGTAAGGGCTTCAAAAAAAGAAGCGACCTCATCAAAACCAAATTGGCAGAGTTAATTGAAAACATGAAGATTTTATTTGTCCAATTAAATTCTCTGAAGCAAGTTATATTAATGAATAAACCTTATATTCCGTCTAGAAATAAATGCGAAAATGCACCTTGTACCGATGTTTACATTTCATGTTTACTCAGTAATGAATAGATTTTCTCCAGACAAGCATTCAACCGACACAATAAAAGAAAAAATAATTAATGAGCCAACAAAATAAAGGCCTTTTCTTATCTATAATTGAGCCATGAGTTTCACTAATGACGTGCACTTCAAACATTTTATTAAAAGCCCTTTTAAATCCAATAAAAGGAATATTTTAATAATGCCTACTGCTGTATTTCGCTGAGTGTAAGATACTGATAATGACAAGCAATCGAAACAAGCGTCAGAATAAGCGAATGATGATGTATTGGCGTAAGGAAAGCTATTATCTGAAATACACACACAATATTATTTATCTCAATATGAACTGATATTATTAAACAACGAAAATATGTACATGAATTTAACTTGAATGTACTTAGTGTAATATTAAACGAATAAAATATATTAAACGTACTGTAAATTGAGAAGCTAGTTTGTTTTCCTTTAAAATCTTAGAAACAAAACATGAACATACGTCAAAATATTAAAATACGATTTCAAAAACTTATCCCAGATAAACGCAAAAACCTTTATTCATTTAAATTTATATTTTCTATAGACATTGTTAATTTTATATTTTAAAGGACGATCGTATTTAAAACCTATAGTAATGCCCAGATTCACGTTAGTTATTTGGATTTGAATTCATTTATTTCACCCAAATGTTTCAGCTCTATTAAAGATTGCTATGAAGCTCGTTCAGAAAATTATAACTCCATCAGTCAGCGTCTTACTTTTGATAAATTTCAGCGTGCGCCGTCCACGCCGTCTATTAATCATAGCTTATTTTCCAGATTTCAGATCATAGCTTATTTTCAGATTGGATAAGTGATTTTCGATACACACTTTGTTGGAAATAAAAAATTCAATGCAAATGACATGACTGACTCCGTTTCTAAAACAATGTCTGCGTGAGTAACTTTTGATCTCAATAGAATAAAATGTATATTCCCATATTTATAGTTTTACTTAAAAATAATCCCAATACACTTTATATAAAGTAACTTATTTCTAATAGATTTGACGAAAAAGTGTTATCCTCTATAAAATTCCAAAAGTACTAGGTATTAATTTAATCAATTGTTTTTTAAATCTGAATTCGATAAAAATGAAATTTCCATGTGTCCAATGCCCTCAATAGAATAAGGGAATTGTTTCATCGGTACTGGTCACGCTGACTACGTGAGCTAAACGATAAATACAATAATATATTATGAACATCTTATTTACTTAGTATATAAAACGAAAATGAAGAGAAAGGTCTTAAGGTTAAGTCTGGAAAATTTTACAATTTTCTTTCTGCTAGTGACGTTAAAGAAGACCAAAAAGTACAAACGAAGACGCCATCGATCTATTCCAGGCAATAGCCACTTACAATCAAGTGAAAAATCAGCTTATTTTTTCGGCTCTTTCCATTGAAAAATATTTGGCCAAAGTAGACGGTGAGGTCAACACGGCGTTCTGTTAAGGTGTATCTTAACCGACTATCGCTTATCCCAGTATGGTGAAACAGGTCAATCATGGACTATTTTGCGGACAGTAAACAAAAGCATTCGCCACGAAACAGCTGACTTCTAAATTCGTAGCTGAGATCATCTGCCACTGTATCAATAATATTATTCCTACGATGTATGTGTATACTGAGATACTTCTGTATTGTTCCCCTGCAATTAAGAATGAATTTTATTTTCTGAGGAATAATTAAATTCGTTTTCAAAATTGACATCGTTGTTAACTACAAAATTATTGGCTCCATATTGATTCCAGTCTCATTTAAGGATTTGCTATAAATTGTGTCATAGAAAGAGCAGGTTAAAGGCATCAACCGATGCCTTGTGCTGGCCATACACGATCAAGTATACTTGATAAGCTTGACGGTGTATGGCCACGGTATGGCTATCTGGCTATATATTTATCTCGTGCAAACTGAATTCCGCATCAAGTCAAACTGAAAACATCGTGTATGGCCTGCTTTAGATAGCAGTCAGTAATAAGTATGAGGGAAAACCCGTTTCTAGCTAATGAGTGACTCATTATCACAAAGATTTGACTCTAGAATCCCTCACCTTTCAATGACAAAATCACAAAAATTTTCTTCACTATTCTACATTTTACGTGTTATACACTACCCATTTTATTACCGGCTGGTCTATTTCTCTTCTTTTAATGACTTTTGAATTTAATTTCATCTTGAATAGAAGAAACCACTTCAAGGTGGCTTTATGTTTATAATGTATTTTATAGACGACAAGTAATAAAGACGACCCGTATAGCAATGGTTATCGTTGACACATTTTGAATGAGTTTATTTTGTTTTCTGTCTGGGTATGTGTATTATTGTTTTAGTTTGATGTTCATAGCATACACAACGTAGGGAATCCTAGTTGGGCATGAGTGTGTAGAGTTATTTTTATTTTTAAAGAGTTACTTGCTGATAATAGAGAACCAAACAATCTCTGATAACATCCGTCCAAACAAACTTTCTTTCTTCTCTCTTCATTCCTGGCCGACAATGCACCAGTGATGGTCCATTGGTGACGGTGACCATTTACCATTACAAAGCCTGCTCGTTATCTAACTACATACTACCATGTCGTAAAAATAATTCCACTACCTTTAAAGTTTAGTTCTACCTATCTATCTTCAGATCATTTACTAACGATAAAGAAACGGTGCATTCATCAACCATGCAGCCTTTATACAAGATGAATGAATATGGATTTGTGGTTTCAGGGTTATAGATGATGGGAAACAGCTCGTTAGATATTACCAGGTCTTTTAAATTATGCGCTTTTAAAGAGAACGGGTGCGGAGATCTATGTACCTTAATCTTTTTTTATTATCAAATATTGAAATGTGCTTTATAATATATTTTACATTAAAAAACAGTGCGACTGTAATGGTCCCATATTTATCAAAATTCAGTTCAGATGATGAATGAGGAATTAAGGGAACTCCTCAAATATTATACATAGTTATACTCACATAGCTACTTTGATATGTTTCTCTTACACTGTTTCTTTGAAGTCGAAAATCTTGTTTTACAAGCTACATACTACTTTACTTTAAGAGCTATCGAGTTGTGACAGCGTTCTCTTTTACAAGCAATCCCTTTTCCTAACTGACCGATTCATAAACAATGTAGACAATTCAAACAATTAATTCGAATGGCTGTTATGCAACTTTTCGTTTACAGTATGTAATTAGGAATAATGCATGCGTAAAAAGTAACCAACCATTTGTCATCCCAGATCCGAGGCTTTCATTTAATCCACTCTTATTTTTTGGAATCCTTATCCTGTAAGTTTGAAAAGTTCGTGAACTACAGAGGGTTGCTAAGACGACAAAATTAATATTCTCAGACAGTACGACCTATTTTTACCGCTTGAAAATGAAAGTCTTTAAGATAATCGATGATCTGGAAACTTAAGAAATACAACGAGAATCTGTTTCTAACTTTGATTGAATTTTATACAAAAAAGAACTTGAACTTAATTATTATTTTACCAAACTATTTTGTTAAGTACTGTCTTTGGTATTCTTAAAACGCGTGGTCCTAAATTTCGAAAAGATTTTCTTAATACGTTTCAATATCGTTACCAGTGCTGGATTTAGGCCTAGGCCCGTGAGGCCCGGGCCTAGGGGCGCCATGATTTTGGGGGCGGCAAAATTTTCCGAACCCCAAAAACTTACGAACGGTAAAATATCAGAATTATTTGTACTTAAAATATTTTTGTGGATTATTGTCACTTCAAATTAATAAAAAATTATAAATTATTTTAAATGCTGAGTTCACCTTTTAATTTGTCGGTGCAATATGAATTATTTTTAATCTATATTACTTTGAAAACAACAATATGAATTTTTATAGTGGATGCAAATTATTATTTTTTATAGTGAATTTAACCCATTAATGGCCCCCTAATGGGCTCGGGTCTCTCCCATGAGAAGGCCTAGAGTTTACTCCACCACGCTGCTCCAGTGCGGATTGGTAGCGGACAGTTAGACTTTCATTTCAAAAGTCTAACTGTCCGCTTTTTTTATTGTCCACCTACCCGAGATTGGTCTCGTTTTCGGCTAATATTGGGATAAGTGTTACGATAAAATTGTAAAAAATAAAAAAAATAAGATGGCCGCCGAGATATTTTAATTTCAAATTTTTCAATTTAAGAGGTGACTTTGAGGGGTCGGATTGCATTGGGGTTTTAACTTTTTTGCGATTTATTTTCTTTATTTCCTCGGGTCAATCCCCAATTTTGACGTTTGGGGTATATTTTTTTCGATAAGATGGCAGACCCCGTGGCGGACATTTTACTTATAAAATGTACGAAAAATTGCATTTTTTGAAGGAAAAATTTTTTAGGTTCGCAACATTTGAGGGGATTACTTTGTTTGGGGCGATTGTGGTGCTTGGTCTGAAGAGTTGGCAGGTTACGTTGATTTTGTTTTTCATTCATAATTTTTTTGAACTTTCTATTCAAAAATATAAAAAGTAGGAGAAACATTTTTGATTAAAAAAAATAGTGCGTGGAGTCCCTCCACGCGGAAGAAGTGAAACTTCGTCATGTGGAAATGAAAATAGGGACGGGTAGAAATTGATTTTTAGTAAACGCATATTGTTTCTTTAAGACAAACTTTATTAACATTACAATTCACTACTCGTTGCTAACTCTCGCGCTGGCCTGTAACAGGTATACTACGCGCATGAGTTCGAGTGTCACGCAATCACTCTCGCTCTGTCTCTTTTTATTCCCCCTCCCCAGGAGCGTTGAACGTTTAACGCAACAGTGCTTTCATACCTCCTCCATGATAGCGTTAAACGTTTAACGCAACCTTGTTGGAAGTTTCACTTCAAAAATGCACTAAAAATGTTTCGTGGTCGTCGTAATGGCATTTGACCATTTTCATCAAATTTAACTGGCTATATTTGGCTGTTGGATATTTTTTGGTTTTTTTTCACATTTCGAATAGCCCAGCCAAAACTATTGCTGGGGGCATTAATGGTGCATAAGAAAGTTGTTTGGCTGTACATGGTGGTTATGGTAAAAATATGAACTTTCAAAAATTCATAAGATGGCGGCCACTCTGAGATTGTGATATTTTTTCATACTTTAATTTTAGGTTGAATGTTACTATAAAATTTAAAAAAATTGGAAAAACAAGATGACTGCCAAGATATTTGAGCTTGAAGTTTTTAAATTTTCGAGGTGACTGTGGGATCGGATTGCAGTGGTTTTTTAACGTTTTTGCGATATTTTTTCTTTATTGGCTTGGGTCGATCCTCAATTTTGCCGTTTGGGGTATATTTTATTTGTTGACAAGGTGGCTGATGTCATGGCGGCCATTTTGTGAAATTGGAATTTTTTGAGTAAATTTTTGTTTTTTTTTTGTTGGCGACATTTGAGCGGTTCCTTTTGTTTCGGCCGTTTGTGTAATTTGATTTACAGCATTGTCAGGTTTGGTTTTTTCTTTGTTCCTAAAATTTTTTGGACTTTCTATTCAAAAATATAAAAAGTAGAAGGAAAATTATTTTTTAATAAAATTTGATAAAATTTTTCGTGGTTTTCATAATGACATTTGAATATTTTCATCTAAATCACGTGGCAACACTGGGAGCCAGAAATTATTTAACTTTTCGAGAAGTTGAGCAAAATCTATAGATCAGGGATACGAAAATGTATGTAAGATATTTCTGCATTAAAATAGTCATTTTCAAAAAACTATAAAATGTCACCGTTATACAAAAAAAATAATCATAAATATTATTTTTGGATCAAATATTTCCTCATTATAATGTATCAAGCAAGCAAGCAGTGTCATCCTATCGCTGCCGTACCTTTTGCGCGGACCTATGCGAGGGGTCTGCGGGTCTCAAGGCGAACCTTATTACCCGGGCTTAAACTCGGGAGAACTAGTGTCTCTCGGTGGAGGGGCGGACCCCGCTGTTGAGCGGGGGTTCCTATCATAATCCCGCAAAACACGCTGTGTCGCAGTCAGACTCGGACTCAAGAGTCAGAGTCAGACTCTAAGAGCTCCCGCGGAAGCGGGTAGCCCTCAGGCGGCCGAGCGTGAAGCGGCGCGACACCCTTTAACGAGTCATGTGGCCCGTGGTCGGGGCGGTCGAACATCGTAAGCGCCAGCCTGACCACATGCTCTTCGACCGAAAGGACTTTCAGGTCGCGCGCTACCACGTCGTTCCTGACGTAGCGTCTCGCTCCCACGGCAGCTCGCAGAGCCATGTTCTGCTGCTGCTGCAGTCGCTTGCGCTGCCACCTGCTGGCCAGTGCGTACCATGCCGGCGCCGCATAGGCCAATCGTGATCGGACGTAGGTGTAGTACACCGTCCGTTTTGTACGTACTGGTAGCCGGGATGTCAACACCGGTCGGAGTATAGCGCGTGCGGCGCGAGCCTGCTGGACCATCTGGTCACAGTGCTGGCTCATCCGCATCGCGCTATCGATGGTACATCCCAGGTACTTAATGGTTGGCTGCCACACCAACTCCCGACCACGAAGGCGAAGCGGCGGCGGCAGTTTACGAGCTCTGATGAACACAATGGGGACCGTCTTACCGACATTGACAGCAATCCTCCATTTGTCCAACCAGTCCGGTAATAAGTCCAGCAGGCGCTGCATGCGACTTGCAGCCAGCTCTGCTTTGCGGGATGATAGGATATATGCGCTGTCGTCCGCGAACAACGCAAGAACCGCGTCACGCTCCCACTCTTGGAGGTGGCCCTCTAGGGTGGGGATGTCGTTGGTGTACAGCGCGTACAACATTGGCGAGAGTTTATAATGAGAGACATTATAATGTATAGGACGTTTGTAGATAGATACTGATAATTTGTGAATTTTGGTGAAAAAAATTTTGTGTTGCCATATTTGCCATACAAAAAAATAATAATTTTCATACAAATGTGTTCGTTTTTCGAATTTTGAGGCTGTTGTGACTTGTGTCCATTTGTTGTCTTCATAATGTATGAGGTGTTTGTAGGAACTGATAGTTTGTTAATGATGGTGAAAAAATATTTTGATGTTTCCATACGAAAAATAATATTTTTCATACAAATGTATTTTTGCATGATGTATTTCAGGCCGTGTTGTCTCCTTTTGACGTCAGTTCAATGTAAGCGGCGTTTGTTGGTACACTAACTGATCATAAACATTGGAGGAAAATGTTTCAGTGTTTCCATATAAAAATATTAATTTTCATATCTATGGTTTTATCTTCATATTTTAGTTTAAATATGTATTTTGTGTCGAATATTTCAAACTGTTCCCATTGAATGGCATTACAATGTAGGAGGCGTTTGTGAGTATTAACGGTTATTAAAATATATCAATGAAAAAATTTTCAGTGTTGCCCTACAAAAAAAAATAAACAAACCAAAAGTACCTTGAAGCCGAATATATCGCAAACAGACCCCTGAATCGAAAAATAAATTTCACAGACCAATGATATTTTTGGAAGAACTATTTATATATTTATTCTGCAGTTCGCGCCCCACGAATACCTAGTACAGTATATTGAAATAAATAATTTTAATTTAAAACTATAAACGATTATTATATAAACTAATAAAACGTATTTAAGTTAGTAAAATTTGATACATAATAATTCAAATTTTAAAAAATTGCATGTTTATTTTCGATAGTCACCTCCTCATAGAGCAAAAAGGGCGGCATATCTTATGGGGCCTAGGGCGACATCAAACCTAAATCCGCCACTGATCGTTACATATATTTTTGAAGACATAACTAGAACTTAACTCAGAAAACCTGTTAAGTTATAGTCAATTGATAGAACTTAAAATGCGCTAGCAGAGCAATAATGTTTAAATCAAACTTAAGACATTCAGGAAGTGTCTCCGCGGATCCGGTATAGGTCACCGGATCCGATTATTATATTAGATTATTTGTTTGAATCGACACTGCATTTTGTTACTTTTCTAGTGTTTCACTTATAAATTTGAGCATTTTCGAATGGGCCTTCTTCCATGTTAGTATACCTTTTGCAATCTGCTAATATTATTAATGACTAAGCAAAATTTCTTATACCTATTATGACTGAGAGCAAAATAACCAGTAAAACTCAGTTGCAATTTGCTCGAAAATTGCTATTCAAGATTCTTTTGCATGTTCATAATTGCGTAAGGGTTTTCCAAGTGAAAAATCGGACCAAAGCGAAGCTTCGAAGCATCGCTGAGTGCAGATCCACCGCAACAGTAATGAAGCGCCGTCACTCACTTGGCTTTTGACCCAGATATGAGGAAATGAGGGTAACACGATTTTAGCGTGTGAAAAATACTGTGAATCTGAAAATGGAAACTATTGTACGTGTTCTTTTTAGATGTCTCGTTTACTTTTAACATGCATCTCTCTTTTAATCTATTCCTCGTATAAACATACCTAAAAATAAATTTAAAGTGTATGTCTTTGATTTCAAAATAACTTTATTGTCTTGTGCTTATACTTACACGATACTAAAACACACACAAACTTTTTAATTTTGTCTGTCTGCCTGTCTATCTATCTGTGCTTCTATTTGACTAGGCGAATCTCTGGAACTGCTGAACCCATTTTAATGGGACTTTCAACGTAATAAAGAGGAGGTTATAAAGAAACATATAAACTACTTTTCATCCCGGAATTTCTATGGGATCGGGATTTACGAGGAAATAATTACCATGCGAGCAAAGTCACGGGCAAGCTGGTACAGACAATAAAATCTAAATGAATAATAGTTTATTAAAACTAAAAAACATGCTTTTATAGAAAATCCAACAAAAAAATAGAAAATGAATTTGAATTAAGAATCGTGTAATTGTATTAAAAGCGTGGGGTGCATGGTGTCAATGAGTAGAAGGATTATCATTTTGATAATATTTTAGAAAGCACCCCACGCTTTTATTACAATTACACGAGTCTTAATTCATATTTATTTTCTATTGTTTTAGTTGGATTTTCTATAAGAGCGTGTTTTTTAGTTTTAATAAACTATTATTTATTTTTTAATTTTTTAGTTAGATTTTTAAGATGATATTTAGGTTTTTTCTTTCTTTCTTTTTTTTCTTTAAATATTGAATTGTCATCGGTCCTCGATAAGTCTACAAAGTTTGAAAGAAATCTGACCATTTGAAGTGGGTTAAAATCAAGTCCAAAGAGAAGTTACGAACAAACAAACAAACATACATACAGGTGAAGCTAATATAAAGCGTGTAAAAAAATTAGATAGATAAGTAATTATATGACAAAAATACTACTGGAAATGTCGTTTAAGATAATGTTATGTTGTACCAAGAAATCTGACCATTTGAAGTGGGTTAAAATCAAGTCCAAAGAGAAGTTACGAACAAACAAACAAACATACATACAGGTGAAGCTAATATAAAGCGTGTAAAAAAATTTGATAAGTAATTATATGACAAAAATACTACTGGCAATGTCGTTTAAGATAATACAATACAATACAATACAATAATGTTATGTTGTACCTACCCTACCTTACTCTATTCTCTGTTCAGAGACTCTATTACAGTTTTCGGTCTGAGTTTGATGTCGATATCATCGATGGTCCTAACATTGATTGTTAAGTAGGCTATTTATTGTAGCAGGCACACCATGATACACCATTAATATTCACATAACATACTTATCACTGCCTGTTTTGTCAACAGTTACTGCTAGAGATGCGCCGAATAGTGGTTTCACCGAATAACCGAATACCGAATACTATTCGGTTTAACTTTTACCGAACCGGATATTCGGCCGAATTATTCGGTTTAGCATTTACCATTACCATTTCCCAAAAATATTGTTTTGAGGTTTAAAAATAAATGCTGATTTAAGGGTTAAAATAAATGTTGACTATAAAGTAACTATAGATTAAGAAATAAATATGTTGACTTGAGGTTTCAAAATACTTAAATGTGATATGAAGTTTAATTGCTTTATTTTATTAGCTTTATTCAACAATTTCCTCATAGGATTTCTTTGACTTATAATATAACATAGATCTTACATAAGAGGTTTTGTCTTTTAGTTCTATACCGTGTAGTGTAGTCAAGAAAATAGAAATACTCGAACCGAATATATTCGGCACCAAAACCGAATAATTCGGCCGAATACAAATAGTGAAAAAGATGCCGAATACGCCGAATACCGAATATCAAACGAATATTCGGCGCATCTCTAGTTACTGCTATTAAGTATAATAAAAATTCAGTTAGACTGTATATTAACATACGATAACATAATGAATTCATTGTATTAATACAACTGTTAATTTATTTAAACCGATAAAAATGTTGCTCATTACAATAATATACTTAATTTTAGATTGTATTATTCATTTAGACATGGAGGTAAAGTAGTTTACCCGGGTGGCTAACTACAAACTCCTTAAATCGACCATGAGATTTTTACGTACTTCAGCGGTAATGTTTTTTCTTTCTTTTTATTCTCTCTTTCTTAGACGGCAATACATCAGTTATGCCTTTGGTGTTGCTGATGTGTTTGGGCGACGATGGCTGCTTACCATCAGGTGGCTGATGATCCACCTGACCACACGTTTGCCGGCTATTTCCATAAAAAAGTGTGTTGTGTTCAGCCGAAGTGTAATACGCTATTTAAAAATTAGAGTGCAGGATTAGAAGTTGAGTCATTAATACATACGTAATGGTTATAAAACATATTTTGTTGACTTCAAACTGGTTCGATACGACTTCCTAACGGCTTTTAATATATTTGCTTATAATTTCGGTTTTGTATTTTGTTTTTTTTTTTTGTAAAGAAGCAAACAAAATTAGATTTATATATGCGGAATTTCATAAATGGTGTAAAAGATAATATATTGTGTTAGTATTGTAGATATAAGACACTGTATGTTTCCCAAATAAAGAAAAATAAAATAAAATAAATAAATAGTAAAACCTACATCGATGCTCACATTTATTTGTATTTATTTTATTAATGCGTCATTTCTCCCCGTCTTGGAAGTGTTCTTTTTTATTCAGTGGTGTTAATCCGTCACCTTCTGTAATCCAACATGTTATTCAGTTTCAAAGCAGATCCCCGCCCACATTACCCTTTTTCCCTATTTCTTACATTACTCTTCTATTTCTTGCGTCTGAAATCACTTACCCCTTTTCTACTTCCATCTTTATTTTTGTAATTGTTATTCATGATGTACAATAAAATATTTCTGTACATATTTTGGGTACTATTAACTATTATATTTTTATATTTCATATATACAATGTAGGTTGTATCCCACTTGTTCGTGACTAAGCTTGCCGAGTTATTGCTATTTATAACTAGAACCAATAGGTTCTACCTGGTTACACCTCGTTTATTCTCTTATTTAAGCAATCAGTGCCTCATTTTAAAAATGTGTTTATTAATTGCAATAATTAAAAAGAGTAACTTAATCATTAGGTTAAATCTTTTAACAGAATCACAAAGCCTACCTACATGTTTTATTGCTTTCTAAAATTATTATTTTACTGTTTTGGCATAATGCATACAAGTCCACTGCATCCATAATCTTGAATGAATGAACTTGAATCACCGCTACACCTTGCAAATGCACACTATGGCCTTTATGCATTATGTCATAACTGAATCATCAGAACTATATGTAGCTGGATCTATTTTGCATGCATTAATCAGCGCCTACGATAATCCGGTGTTTGTAGTAAAACGACTGATGTGATCAAGGCCAACAGTTTACTTTAATTTACAATTATGACATCGGTTTGCTTTTATGGTGTTAACCGAATATTCTTTGTTTGTATAAGCCATAAAGCAGACGTGCCTTTTAATGAAGTCATCGCGGCATGTGAATATGCAAAATATTCGCCTTATGGTGAATAATCTGCTCATGGACATATATGACACTAAAGGCATAACCGAGGCAGAACCTAGGAGTTGCCCTCTAAGGAAAAAGCGGAAAAATTACTAACTTCATCAAAACTGTTACAAAACAACGATTCATTCTTAACTGAGGCTTGACAGGCAGACAACTGAGTCAGTGTACGAAAACCGTCAGGATTACAATTCTAGACACAAGCTTTTGAAATAATATGTCTCTTAAATTTATCAGAAGGCATGCTAATCAGCTAAAAGGACATGGACATCCCTGTAATTGAACCTGAATCCAATGCGGATTGGTGAACGTGACAGTGGCCAACTCAAACGATAACAAACCAGACCAATTTAACAAGCTCTCTGAAACAGAGAAGCTACGTTTCAACCTTAGAACGTACACCTAGAATTTACTATATTCCACCATAAAGTTGCCATGACCTGACTTATGCCTTACAGCAAGCGCATTGAAGCAAATATCTAAATATTTATTATGATGTCTGTAATGTCTGTATACTTCTGGTTAGCTATGAAACGACGATTTGAAATTGCTTCAAAATTCACTACACATATAAGTGTTTTCGACATTACGGTTAGCGCTGGAATTCACAGCATCCTTGAAGACTTTGATCCTAACATTGAATTTCAATAACTTTGAGCATTTCAATGGATGAAAAAACAACGAATTTTATAAAAAAGCCTATCCTATATTTGATCCTATTTTCATGTTCCTAGATTCCTGATCCTATACCATGGTCTTTTCGATCTTAGTAAGTTTTACGATTTATTTTTAGGTGGTATTATCGCACGAAAGGATAATTATGTTATTTTTAAAAAAAAACAAGTGTTATTTTAGAGTGTTTTATAAAGTAAATTTGATATCCATTTCACATATTAAACAAAATGACATGCTTTTCATTTAACGACAGCACAGTCAAAGTGGCGGAAAACAGGGCCGTGTTTGAAACTTTAAAATATATTTTTTTTCATATTACACTAAGTAGCTTCCAGAACAGGAATTTATTTTCAAGTGTTCCTTCGTTAGTGGAAAGTGTTGATATTTTTCTGACCAAAAGACCAAGATTGTGTTACGGCGCGCGGAGTGTTGAGAATTTAATAAAATCTTTTTATACTCAACATCGGATCGGAAAAAACAAGAAGCTATTCAATAAGTCTGAAAAAGCGACTAAAATGTAAAGATCAGAATCCTCCTGTTTTCGGATAGAATGGGATTGAAGACATCTCAAAGTATAAAGAGCTTAATAACAAATTCCGTGACGTAAACCTGGGAAAACGTTGTAAATATTAAATTCTTTCAAGGTATTATTATCAGCAGAATAAAAACAAGACATTTAAAAGCAAATTCTGTAATTTGAATTAAAAACGTTGCTGTTAAAAATAAAAAGTAGATTTAAATGTATCTTTTTGCTTTTACTATTATTTTCTAAGAAAAGTTACATCCACACTTATTTCACAATAGTGTCATACGTATCATTTGCGCTCTAATTTAATTACGTCACATACCATTTCTTTGACACAAACAGTGCCTCATACGATGCCATTTTAACTTTAATTTAATTAATTTTGTTTTAAAGTTGTTTCGGTTTTGTAATTAACAACAAGCAATGGTAAAGTAATCGTAAGGTTTGAATAATAAATACTCATTCAAGTTAGGAATTTTAATATTTTTAAGAAAGTTAGTTTTAATTCTTGAGGATGATCAAGTGTCTTGACTAAAAATAAGTTAACCAACCAATAAAACACACAATTTATATGATTTAAAGTCATCTTGTCCTATGTACATCACAAATTAAACTATTATAATTTATGTGGAAAAAAAGGTGTGTGTGCGATTCACACATGATAGAAGTGAAACTAAACAAGATATAAAAACCCCTCGACAACAACACGTAAATTATTAAGTGCCATCTAGCAGCCGTCTTACACAAAATTACTGTAGCGCGCCATCTAGCGACTAACTAAGAAACAACAATCGGTCGGTCGATCGACAGATATTAAATAAGCAAGCTTGACAACGAAAATGAAATTCTTATTTTTTGTTGATAAATTCTTTGAAAATATTTAAAAGAGCATTTGAAAGTATTTAAAAATAAAATAAATATATGCGCGATAAATGGACGAATAACTTAATATCGCGCCAACCGATTTCGATGATTCTTTTTTTATTGGGTGTACTTCATTTAAAGTCGGTTATTGTTTTGTTAAAATGTTAGATTATTTTTTAAGAACCATACTCGCCGTACCATAATCAAGATAATACTAAAGGGTAAATAGTCATTTAATGATTTATTGGATGTCAAAACAAGGTACGTTTGTATTTCATCACGGGTTCTAAGCAGTAGATACCTATTATTGAATTCATGTATTATATTCTGAAGCGAACATAGGTAAGTAGGTACTCACCTAGTAGGTAATATTTACGTTCCTGAAATTAACCTTTCAACTTTCCTAACTTTTTCATTAAAAGTTTCATTGAAATGCCTCCCTGCCCCACATGGAGAGAAGCCAACAATTGTTCGAGATAAATAATTATAAGTAGGTACATATATTTCGCTTTGATGCCTTTACTAAAATTTAGTTGTTATAGAACAGGTAACTCAAAGGCAAGATTATTCATCGGAGTCGATCGTGATTTGTGACTTTACTTAAGTTTTCTAACGTTGTCTTCAAACTATTTACAGCTTCAACAAAAAGTCTTAAGAACCAGAATCGTTTGTAGGAAATTGTTTAAACAAATATTACGTGACTTTATTATTTCATACAATTTCAGAATACGCGAGATTACTACAATGATTCATTCATAGAGTAGGATATGGATAGAACATTATCAATGAAGGTTTCATTATCATCATCATTACAATTACATAACTGTGTATTACTGAGCTTGAGTCTCTTCTCACAATGTGAGAGTACAGGCCATAATCCACACGCTGGCCAAGTGCGGATTGGCAGACTTCATTTATTTTTGAGAACATTATCAGATCTATTCACAAATGTTTGAGAACATTAGTTATACGTTATACTACCTACCTATCTACCTACCTACCTAAGTGTTACTTGACTACCTGGGATTTATGTGTTCCTACTTTATGTGATTTTTCGACCTCGAGTCATGAATTGTGGTTATGGTTGGTGACTTGGTCAAAACATAAATAGTATAAATTATATACTATACTACTGGATACCCGTAGAGAACTCTAAATTTCTAAAATCGACCATTTAGCTCTCAGAGGGGACACCTGAGCGTAACAAAAATATTGGCATTAGATAATGTTTGATATTTCTGAAATAGATGCCTCAATCGAAAATTGGTCTCCACAAAACCATAATATTTTTAAATTTTAAACGAAAGATCTAACGATACTTCACAACTGTTATCAATACGGAACTTTAAAAATATTGTAGTTAAATAGTGTTCTAATAGGCGTCAATTAATAGACCCTACAATGAATCTGCAACTTTGACCTCTTACAACACAAATCTCAGCATGACTCACTGATTGATATCAACATACAGAAGTCGGTCAACACTCAACATACTAACAGCAGCAACAGACTAATAATAGCGTGAGAACTGAATCCTTTAAGAACGAGTAAGTTAATTGATTGTTTTTTTTAACAAGTAATCATTTTATTTTGTAACAATAATATTAGTGACTATACATAAAAATAAAATACCTCTAACTACATAACACACATAACACAGAAAAATATCTTAACTAAATGTTTATAAAAATAAGAATATTTACAAGAAATATATATCGTCCAAAATCCCTAAATTCGGCATTGTACCCAGAACGCTGGCAGCATTGCCCCGCTGAATTGCTAAACTAATTCTTTGAGCAAAATAGCTGCCAGCTTTCGGGTCTCCAGAAGTCCGGATCATTGATTGTTTACTAAATCTAAATTTAACTTGATTAATGTTTAGCTAGGAGGTAGCAGAAAGGGCCTCTGGAGAGTAAAAGCAGGATTAGGTAAATTGTGTAAATATCCCTAAATACAGGGATTGATATTATACCTACTTAATTTACTTTTATGCTTATTGATCACTCCAGATACCTAATCTTAAACTTCAAAGAGATGTAAGAGCTAAAAAATTAAGCTAGGGACCCACATTATCGTTCTAATTTTCATTACTACAAAGATATTATCAACCACAGACATATATAGTAAATACATGTCTGTGTTATCAACATTTACAGAAGTCGGTCAACACTCAACATGTTAACAGATTTAACTGACTAATAATAGCCGTGGGAACTGAACCCTTTAGGAATGAGTAATTGTTTGCTTACTAAATCATAACTTAGGCTGATTAATGTCTAGGAGGATCAGAAAGGGACTCTGGGGAGTTTTCATCTGCTTTTACTTCGTTGAACTTTCAAATGAACGCCACTTTTAAGTGAATTTTGCGTCTTATGCTTATCTCACGGGAATGTTGTCGTTCTTTAAGGTAAATTATTTTTTTCAATATTTAATAACACGTGTATTAATGTTTATTTAATTACACAATATACCTAATATATTTAACAACATAATATTTACACTATATAAAATAAAAATAAATACTTAAAAGCAAAAGTAAAATTAATTAAAATAAATGTATGTAACTAGGCCTCTGCGGTGCAGTACCTAAGATGCTGGCAGCATTCCCTCGCTGTATGGCGATACTAACACGCTGAGCAAGAAAACTGCCAGCTCTAGGGTCACTCGTCTTGTCTTTTAATTTAACTTAATTTAATTTAATTTAACGTGTATTACTAAACTTTAGACAAGTCACAAGAATTTTAAGATTTGTTGGCGCAAAGGTTCCCTGTTTCGGGGTTCCATGTATTCTTTCTCCCATTCGTTACTATTTTATTATCATTATTATTCATCAATGATAAATACTATTATAACACAAATGTAATTAGTGATGATTACTATTACAGAATGTTTGTATTAATATTATCAATGTTAAATAATACTTTTCATAGTTATAGATAGCATTTAATATGATAATAACACACCCAATCTGTTATACATGATGGAACGTTTTTGTAATATGTTATGAATATCTGTTAACTCTTTAGCTGACTGTACCAATTTTAGTAGTAGGTATGCTAAAATAAATAAACTTTCATCACTTCATTTCAGTTGTTATTTATTAGCCACTGCTGCGTCTATCGTAGTGTTGATTTTATACACATCGAGTAGAGAGCAGAGGAATCGTTCTTAATTAACAAAAATATTAATATAATTTCTAATTAAATTTTATGATTTCTTCACAATGACATTTATACATAAACGTTTCAATAGGTTCAATAATCACTTACTTAGAGGTGGAATAATTTTAAATATTTTGTTGTGGTTTTCACTATTGTCTATTAGGCTATGTACCTATAGTCCGATTTCTTAGAGGAGTCTTGCTCAAACAGTCTCACGTTAGTAATTTAAAAAAAAGGCAGATACAAAATAACTCACACAGGGAACTATAAAGGCCGATAAGGCCAAGAAAACTGTCCATACGAAAAAAATTAAATTAAAAATTAAAAAAAACCACTCGGGTATATTCGCTTACTATCGTATATTCATCCCCTTTTCAACTTTCCATTTACTAAGATATTAATCAAGCAAGTGGCGCAAGTTAGGGGAGGCCTATGTCCAGCAGTGGACCTCCAAGGGCTGATGGATGGATGGATGGATGGAAGATATTAATCGGCTGAATCAATTTTCAAACATATCCTAAAACACTAAGAAACCTTTCAAACAAAAGCAACTAAATCAAAATCGGTTCATCCGTTCGAGAGCTACGGTGACATGTAGACAGACAAACAGAGATACAGACACACACACGTCAAACTTATAACACCCTTCGTTTTTGCGTCGGAGGTTAAAATAATTACACTTTCCAAGTAAAATCAACTATGAAATGTATTGGTTTTAAAGTATGAAGAGAGAGTAAAACGTAAGAGAGAGTAAAACGAAATGAAATGAGAGACAGTGATCGTTTGCTGATTTGGCTTGCAACGCATCGACAACATTGCAGATTGTAAATATAGTCGCCGGTGACTATAATGGTAACTTATAGCATCAAATCGACTTGCTTGCCAGCTAACGTTGCAACAGAATAACCAAACCAGTGTTTATTGAAGAGTAATTTACTGAGAAAATAAATATCAATAATAGTGCTTATTTAGATAAATTCTGTTTTCACAAGAGTAGGACTAGAAAGCTAACATTATTGCGAGAAGCCTATATTCTGAGATATCGTATGAAATGTAGGCGTACAATCCTAAATTACTTAATTGGTTTTAATATCTATCTAGTTAATATTTAAGTGAGTAACTAACAGCTAGTTGCAGTTAATACTAATCTACCGTTAAACTATTGCTGTGCAATTGTTTAATTGTATTTAAAATAGTCCTTAAATTTTAAAGAACCTTTCTGCAACTGGCTGTAAATTATTTTAATTTACTCTTAAATTTCTAATTATTTAATTTATGTCCTTTATTAAATTTACTCTTAGATATGGTTGTGAAAATAAAACTGATGTCACAACAATTAATAGTTCTGAAAAGTCTCTATCCTGTTCAAGTATTAATTACTTTTGGTACAGACTCTAAAATCTAGTTATTCACTAAATCTATTAATTATACAGGTTGGCATTAACATCACACATCTTCATTGATTCAGTAAATACTGATACTGTTATATTAGAGTAACGATATTTATCGATTACGATTAGTATTCGCCATTATGCCATGATTCGCTAATGAAAACCTTGAAGCTATAAATTGGAGTACTAAGAGTAAGTAAGATCGTAAATAAATCAATATCAAAGAATAGCCATACCAAAAAGTGAAAAGGCTCTTTGCACACTGCATTCCAAACACATTCACGCACATGAACAAAACGATGAGTGTCGGCATCCTTTATTATTTTGCGGGCAGCCATTCTGCGAATTTCCACAACCGAAATTCGCCGAATCTCATGCATTTAACGCATATAGCGACAGTACAATGGCGTGCCCTATATGGAGCAGACAGAGAATGATTCTTGCTCTGTTGATAATTGTAAGTTCGAAATATGGCGATGAAATTAATAATCATTTGCTTCCTACAAAATTATCGAATACAAGAATACAACGCTATTAGGATGTCTATTAATTCAATGTCGTCGTAAAATGCAGTCGTAAAAAATTATTCCTACTTCCTATTTGATATTTCATGCTGCATCAAATAGATATGGTTACTTATGGATTAAGAATGAATTGAAGAAATATATAAAATGATTAAATACTCTCGTAATATCGTCAGAAAGTACAGGCTCAGCTTTAAATATAAAGTTTTTGGTAAAAAAAATTAAATGCAGTGCTAATTTTTTTGATCGCATCTGTATTAGTCAGAGATGTTACTCAGACTCATTCGTAATTTTCATACGCATAATAAACGAGAATCGGGCCCCTACAATGTGACATGCAATGACAATTTATATGTTGACTTTCACGCTCCTTATGGCTTTGATTGTTTCCATGAAGATATAATATATGAATAATTGATTTCTGTGTGAATATGTAAATCAAACAAACGCTCTCACACTTACACACGAGATACTTGCACACGTATCATAGTCACAAACTACAACTACAACAACAAAATTAGGAATACTACTGACTTACTTATACTCTAATAATATGTCTAACTTTGGATGTACTTTCTTTTAGCAATTAGCCCATACCTCCGATTGATCTGAATTTTAGTATACCTATATATTTCGACGCGCTGATAACGAATATGATAGGCAAAATATCCCATATTTAATTTTCAAGTTAACCTTCGAAAAACATTATTTTTAATTTTTCATGTTTATTTGGAAAAATATTGATTTTACGAAAAAAAAATTCCAATAAAAGTTGTAGCCCTTATGGAGAATGACATTCTATGTTGAATACATTTTTCTTTCAGAGCCAGTGGTTTGAGAGAAAAATGCGAATTTTGTTCTGCATAATTTCTTGTTACTATTTTACTTGACATACTTTTTTGCACACAATTATTACAATTAAAAGTAAAAGTAATACACGAGCAATGATAATATGGTATGATAACAAATGGCGTATGCTGCACGCGAAGCTCCAACTTCGAGCACAAAAGGGCCGAAGGAATAAAAAACTTTAACATATTATGCGTTCCCTAAATGGAGATAGCCCCTGAACTGTGCGACCTATATAAGAACAAGTCATTAACTGAGGCCGCTTAATTACACATTTTAAAACTTTCATTGAAGTGGGATCGTGAAAGAACACTTTTACTGTTTGGTTTTATTATTACTGTTATTGTAAATACGACCTTTTTGAGTTATTCGTCAATTATCGTAATATACATACCTCATGGGTCTTTTTAAAATATCTTACTATGTAATAATTTTATTAAGTTACATTAGCTTTGAGTTTCTCGTAATACTGACTTATAATAAATTTAAAATAAAATGTATAGGAGCAATGGAATCCCAAAGAGTTATTTTAAGAATTATTGTCTGTTTGTATATTGTTTGCTCATGCATCACGCAATAACTACTCAATGAAATTGGGTGCGGTTTTCACGATTGTATTGCTATACTTAACAACTTGATTCATCTTAATAGGTACGTCGTTTAGATGTCCAGATATTAATAAATTGCAGCATTTGATTGCAGTACGAAGTCACTGCCAAAAGACATTTATTTATAAAAATAATTATGTATATCAATTGTGATTCAAAATTCCTTATCTTAAAAACCAAGTTTCTAATAAAAGTATAACCTGTGCCACCTGTGCCTGTAAGTAACATAATCAAGTCCTGTATTTAATGACCTCTAATATAGATAAGTTCCAAAATGTTAAAAGCGTGCTTAGATGCAAACACATACTTAGCTAAGAAAGGCATTCCATTCGAATAGCTCAGCGCAAATCAATGTACTACGTAGAGGACATTGAAATCATACGTACATTTGCACCGAGCACCGATCGCAGACTCTGAAAGGAACATCATTTTCGTTTTGCTGTCGCTGCCTTTGTCTCCTCTCGTTCTTAGCTCGTAGAGGTGGAAATATGACGTAATTTAGAAATCCATTTGCGAATACCGTGGAACTGCAGAGTTTTATTGAATCAGATGTGAACAGTATATTTTTTTGAATATTATATTATTGTGTTGCAATGTGATCTATACAAATGATAAAACTGCAGGGATGCTATGAGAAAAATATATTGGAGATATTTGTTAGTTTAATAGATAAAAATGATTTGAAGACGTTTTGTTTGCGTTTGTTTCAGATAATTTCAGAAACTGTTTCATCGATTTCAATGATGGTCAAATTAAATATTATAAAAAACTTGGGGTAACATTTATTATTTCAGTCGATTAGATCAAACTGAATTAAATGAACCTCATTTGGTAGATTTTGGTATTGATGAATAGTCACGCGGTAAAAGCTTTACTCTTTATAATATTACGAGTATTACTGATAACTTAGCTATAATATTAATATATCCTTCTTCGTCTTACTTACCAAAGCTATAAGCAATAAGCACTATTCTAAAATCACCGCAATAAAACGTAAACGTTTGATGTTATAATTTTTTTTATGTAATAAACTAAAATAGGTTTCAAAACCACAACCGGCCTACATATCAACTCGGCATCATAAATAAAGCGAAAAGTATAACAACATAGCAATAAAACTGAATCGTAAACATCTATCACAGTAACTCATTAGTGACAGCCCTCCGTATAGTGATGACTACATCAAACGCTACAAGCGACACCTACATAGATGAGTCCCATGACCCATACGCATTATGGTGGCCACATTGATCATGTATACTTGTCAAGTTTGCAGCAGATTTGACGCGGTATCCGGTAAACTTGACGGTGTATGGCCACGGTATGGCTATCTGTCTATATAGCTATCTCATGCACACTGGATGCCGCATCAAGTCAACTGCAAACTTGACAAGTACTCTTGATCGTCTATCGCCACCATTAGTGGCCCATTAAAGGACACGGATAATGGCATACAGTCCATTTTTTTTTATTTATTAGAGTCCTAATAAGTAAACAGGGTGTTTTTGTCGTAATTTATTATATAATTTGAAAAGCAAAATTAATCACCTAATATCGGAATTAAGACACGTCAAGGAAACAAAAAGTTCTTGAAGGAAATTTTTTTTTTTGTCTTTGTATGCCTGAGATGATCAAGTATGCCTGTCAATAATTATTATTCATAATTTCATTGCACGTTGAAATTGCAAACAAAATTATTCTTCCTCTATATTTTTCTATTTTAAATATAAAAGTTTAATAAGTTTGCCTTGCATTTTTATTACATTAAAATATTTTTTCGAATGGACAGATGCTGTTGACTCTAGTGGGTTTTACACTCATGTGGACAGATACTTTATGTTAAGTATGAGCAATACTCGTCTTTATAAGTGCCCTGACATAAAAAGTAGTATTGTCTTTAATTGTGATGCCTGCACCCAAATGTTTCTTAATACTCTGAGTAGTTATGAAATGGCTTTTAATAAATTCCTTTTCACTGTTTTCACCTTCAAATTTACATAAATATGTCAGAAAAGAATTATGTATGTTATTTAGTCTTTCACATAAGACTTTTCGCATGATAATCGCATATAAATACCGTAAAACAAAAACCAACTTTTGTTACAATACGTTAATGTTTGACTACAATCCCACTTCATGTGGGCTGCGTGTTGGTAGCGATGTAGTCTTGGGTGGTAAATCACACTAACAAACTTCTCACAACACTGACGTAATTCAAATGCAACCATTCAAAAAGCTCTTAACAATAGGTCAATAAGTATCACACCACACGACGCATTTCGTCAGTCAATCAAATTCGTGTTGGCGTCGAAAACCAAGTAACGTTCGGATGACCAATGTCCGTATTGTGAAACGCAGTCAACAATCAATAGTAAACACGTACGAAGCATCGTAAATGACGATGATGTAATCTTTGCCCTGCAGTTTTACGAGTGCTGCCCGAAACAGGTTACCAGGATGGAGCTCGTAAAGTACGCTCCTTGTCCCAGGGGATAGGAGAGAGCGGGATGTAGTAGTTAAAGATGGTGAAGCTCACCAAATAAAGCATTTGACGACATGCTTCTTTGCTAAGACTAAGAACAAAAAAATAAATTTCTCAAGTTTTCAGAATTAACTGCAACTGTTAAAACCGTTTCCGATGTAACAGAGTAATCAAATTCTAATGCTGATTCCGATTATCCGATGTTAGTATTTAAAGTTTTATAAATTGTTAGTAGTGATATATCACTGACATTTCAACAAAGCACTGTCATAGAATTGTAGCAAGAGCTTCTATTTTATTTTTCTTCACTTGCACCAAACACAAACTCTAACAATAGTCTTCTTACACTAGTTTATATTTCAATTCTCAATACTTAATAGAATTGTTTAGAAAGAACGACATTCATTATAATAGGTCTAAAAATTTAAATTCACGAAACCCCAATTCATATCGAGAGAATTCTCGTATGCGTATTGCCAAATAACCTAGAATTTGAATTTAGAGCAGTCGGTGAATGCGAAATTCGAATCCGTATACTTTGAGACCATTCGTCTTGATGACGCTTTTATTCTTCTTGCCAAGGTAAATGCTAATCTGGATTTCAGTTTGAAAAAAAATCGTATAAAAGAAATGTTTGACGATATATGCGATTAAATTACATTCAAGGATTGGTACTGAGTATTAAGTGGTTTCAAACGAGTTTGCGAACCCTTCTTGGACACGGTCACTTGTATTTTTATTGAAAAGGCTAGAAAACTGTCCACCACTCTGCTCCAATGAACCTCTCCAGCAACTTATACTTTGAAAATATTATCTAAGTTTCTTCTAGTACTCAGAGGCTTTTGATCTATCAATAATCCTACCAGGCCCGGATCTAAGGGGGGGCAAACCGGGGCACCTGCCCCGGGCGGCAGTTTCAGGGGGCGCCAAAATCATCTTATAATATTGTATGACTTGCTCTACAAAGCGCTTAGCATACGGAAGCCTGGTTGGCTCACCGTAACTTGTAAGACAAATTCGCCACACATTTGCCGTATCAACAATTTGACGTCTTTTACACAACTAAAGACTATTATATTTATTGTTTAAGTAATTTATCTCAAACAAAGAAAACAATAGCCTGGGCAAGGTGCGAGCATATCGCCAGTATCGGTGAGCGCCTAATCAGTTACCCTTCAGGGAGTCGCGCTTTCTGGTTGAGGGTAACTTCCGTCGGTCGTCGTTTCCACCATTGCGAAGACCGGATAACGATCTGGCCTTAACTGCAAAGGAAAAAGCTGATCTTCTGGGTACTCTCTTTGCAGCTAACTCGACTCTTGGGGCTACACTGCCTACTATCCCGCGGTGTGAGAGCTCGATGCTTGATATAAGGTTCACGCACAAAGCTGTAAAACGAGCTCTTTTGTCTCTCGACGTCAAGAAGTCGAGTGGCCCAGACGGAATTCCAGCAATGGTATTAAACATTTACTTTAATCTATGGTATTAAAGATGTGCGCTCCCGAGCTGACTCCGCAGTTGACACGTCATTTCTCCTTATCTTACAGTGTAGGTAAAGTGCCGTCTTCGTGGAAGGTTGCTCTCGTACATCCAATCCCCAAAAAAGGTGACAGTGCCGACCCATCAAACTATAGACCCATCGCAATAACCTCCCTTCTCTAAAAAACCATGGAACGTGTTATAAACACGCAGCTCCTAGAATACCTAGAGGAACATCAGCTGGTCTGTGACAGGCAGTATGGTTTTCGTCATGGTCGATCGGCTGGTGACCTCCTGGTATATCTCACCCATAACTGGGCCCAAGCCATTGAGAGTCGCGGAGAGGCGTTGGCTGTAAGCCTAGACATTGCCAAGGCGTTTGATCGGGTTTGGCACAGAGCTCTTCTATCGAAACTACCTTCATACGGCCTGCCGGGGAAGTTGTGCACGTGGGTAGCCAGCTTTTTGTCCGAACGTTCCATTTCCGTAGTTGTCGACGGTCAACGCTCTGACACGTAATTTACTAACGCTGGCGTTCCTCAAGGTTCGGTGCTTTCTCCCACGCTGTTTATTCTGCATATCAATGATATGCTGGAACAAATCCCCAGCATGCATTGCTATGCAGATTACAGTACGGGAGATGCGCATTATTCGGGCCGTGCAAACTCCTCTCGGTCCTACCTAGAGGCGAATAGAACTAGACTTGGGTCCGTAATCGAACTCTCTTTGGAGCGGGTCTCTGACTTAGGTCGGCTAAATCTGGTTCTATTCAACCCTTCGAAGACACAAGTCTGTGCGTTCTCCGCAAAAAGAACCCCATTTGTCATGGCACCGAAACTCCAAAACACGCCTCCCACCGTAAGTAAAAGCATTGGGATCTTGGGGGTCGACATTTCAAACGAAGTGCAATATCGGGGCCATCTGGAGAAGAAAGCCAAACTTGCCTCCAGAAAACTAGATGTACTGAACAGGGCGAAGCAGTAATTCACACCGAAGCAGCGCCTGCTGCTCTACAAGGCCCAAGTTCGACCACATATGGAGTATTGCTCACACCTTTGGGCCGACGCACCCAGCTACCAACTAAGCCATCTTGACTCCGTACAGCGGCGCGCTGTTCGAATTGTCGATGATCCCAACCTTACAGACGGCTTAGAAGACTTAAGTCTCCGGAGAGACGTAGGCTCTCTTTGTGTCTTCTACCGTCTCTACTATGGTGAATGTTCCGAAGAACTTTTTAACCTGGTGCCCCCATCCACTTTCCTTTATCGCACCACCCGCAAAAGATTGCGGTTCTACCCGCATCACCTTGACTCGTGGTAGTCATCAACTGCTCGTTTCTCCCGCTCGTTCCTGCCACGAACTTGCGAACTTTGGAGCCAACTTCCCTCTGAGGCATTCCCTGTGCGCTATGATATGGGGTTATTTAAGAAGAGTGTTTATCTTACCCTTCAAGGCTGGCACCGCACTTGCAGCTCCCTTGATACTGCACGTGTCCATAGGCGACTATGACCACTTACCATCAGGTGGGCCGTATGCCTGTTTGCCCGTTGTTAACATAAAAAAAACGCTGGAGAGAGGGGCGCCACTATCAAGTTCTGCCCCGGTTCGAAAAAATCGTAGATGCGCGGCTGAATCCTACCTAACATTGAACCTACCTAACGCTAAAGAAATTAAGCCAAAGCTGTCATCTATTCAACTACTGATCATGGTTTATTTGGCAGATCAATCCGTCGACTGTCGAACGATAAAAAAACCGGGCAAATGCGTGTCAGGCCACGCGCAATGAAAGGTTCCGAAGTAGTAAGTTAATCGGCTATTACTCACTAACTACTTAGCTAACATAGCCGTGATATTTTTCGTTGTAAATTCATCATATAACCTATTTTTGTGAATTTTGTCACTTGTCTAACTCCAACCGTTTAGCAGCAGAGAGGGCAACTTGACTCTAACCAAAATGAGCACTTAAAAGCCAAATATTTTGCAAACGGACCTCTAATTCCAAAAATGGTCTTAACAGACCCATAACATTTTTGGAAGACCTTTTCAACGATACCCCACACTATAGGGTACGCGACGAATAAAAAGTTCATCCTCACGTTATCTGTAGGGGAGGTTTATTCCACGATTCTGGAGATTTAATAAATATGTATATCCATTCCAAATTACAGCTTTCTAGCACTAAGAGTCTCGGCGCTTTGCTTCGGACGGACATGACGAAACTATGTATAAGGGTTACGATTTTTATTCGGACCCTGAAATCCAATATAACTACTTTTTTTATTTCCCCAAATTGGGATAGAATAAACTGCATTAGGTTATTAATTCACTTAGCGGGATATGATTTTAAAGTGATTTTAAAGTTCATTAGTGTTGTTGATTCACAACACTAATGAACTTTAAAACGTAAATAAACTTTTTAGGCAAATTACGATTATAATACAACACGATCCATGTAAAATATCGAGTGGAAGATCCTTTGAGGGTTTAATTTCTTTGAGTAACCTATGGTGCGAAAATTTGGAATAGTAGAAATTATTCAACATTGATATTACACAGAGATCGCCAATTTAAAATGATATCTCAATAACCCTTGATACCGTAATAACTAGCGAATTCTCTGATAAATTCCACCTCTTGAAATTACGAATGTCGATTGCAAATGCTACGTTTCGTTATTGATTGCTATATTATGACCCGTATCGACATCTTCGCCAAAAGTGATTCATGTTATTGCAAAACAATTTTTCCAGCGTATTCGGTGATACATTATTTACGCATTTATTTATTCAGATTTGTTACCATTTTATCTTGCACGCGGCCTTTACGTATGTTTATATTTAATTCAATTTATTTCATTGTCTCTGTATACTGTGGTTTCTTGTTTGTTTAAAACCATACCATTTGTGTTCCAAGAAACATGTCTTTCTGTTGATATTTGTCATCATACCAAAATTAAAGGAACATTTATTTTCCTCCTATAATTGAACAATGTTTTAGTCGACTAATAAAATATTTTCATCCATAGAATCAAAAGACTTTGTAATCGACGGTAGAAGTATGATAAACTTTCATGGAAAAAGTTCAAAGGTTCTTTTATTCATCAAAGAGCAATTTACGATGAAAGGAACATCTGTAAATGTTTACAACAGTTGTAGTGGATTCCGACATTCATTTGAATACAAAAATAATGAACGAAATCCCACAATCCTTTGAAATATTAAACACCTGAAAAGGTAACACCTTGTTCTTCGCTGAATGACAAAGCAGGAATGGTGCAAACGTAGCTTTTTCTATGTGTAGAAAACCCTGAGAAATATAAAAGGAATTGCGAAAAAAGGACCAGGAAAGTAATTCACTTTAATTAAAAGACTTGTAACACGAAGGTCTTTGAGGATTCGATTTCAAGAGTGACCAAATGCTTATGTGATAAAGACTTTGCTTATGTGACAAAGACTTTGCTAACTAGAATTCTTATTTGGGAACGTCGAGAAACACAATGGAATGAGTTAGCAATTAAGCTTGTTGGTAAAAATGTGATCGTGTAAAATAATTTGGAGTTGATGAAGAGCGTTTAAAACCATATCTATAAAACACAAAAAAATATTTGTACGCTTGCCCTTTATAGACTCTGAAACCATCCACTCGATGTGCCTCAAACTCATTTGAAAAGTCTCACTAAAACAATGCATTAAGCACAATTATTCTATTCATGGAATAGATTTTCAAGTTTTCCAATACAACATTTTCTGTAAACAAAATTTATTTATTTTTTAGCGTTTAGCGTAGTAGCATACGCAGGGTATCCACTAGTATTTCATAATATAAGCTATCAATAGTTTTGGGATGGTTTATCATTCCATCCATCTTTGAATTCCTTCCTTCGGCCTTACCCTTGCTGCTGAGCGAAAGGAGGCAAAGCCAAGTTAATCCCAACAAAACTCGTTTATAGTGATAAGATATACCTTACATAAATATAACAAATAATAAAATAAATAAATTATAAATATTTACTAAATAATTGATGTAAGTTCGTAATATTATAATTGATGTAATTTAATTGAATATGTATTTAATATCTTTCATAGTCGGAAGATAAGTTTAAAACCTGATTTGCTGATTTCTTCTTGGCAGACAGTAGTGATTCTTGATATCATGGAAATCTAAGATGACCTTTTACCATCGTTATCATTTATTACAATGCATAACAAAATATTACGTGATAAACCAAATATATGTCATACTACCGAGAAAACGGAACAAAAGGGAACTTCTAGAAAAACATGTTACTTCTGATATGCGATGACATCAATCAATGACTCATACATTGCCGGTACCGTAGAGTTAAATTTAACTTGCATTATGTTACAAATTCCCAGAAACAGGGTTATGGTTATTTATTAACGGACAGTAAACTCCAACGATTTCCACGTGTTGGATAGAGGACGGGTTAATAATATTTTACATTCTGTAACCCATAACCACAGTTTGTTTTATGTCATAATTTAATGGCGGTAATGTCGCAACAAATTCCCAGAGATGTTTGCAAAACAAAGTAGTAATTGCGGTGTTTAGTCAAATATGCTATTGTTTAATAATTTATAACAACAACAAAATAAGAATAAATAATACAAAGTAATTTAATAAAAAAAATATGCTTGAAAAGGATTAGGTACCTACTTATAACGATATAAAAATCAAATTAAAATAATGGTAGGAAAAATCCTTAAGTTTAAAATAAAGCATAATGAGTTTAAATAACTCAAGACATCAAATTCTCTAAATCCAGAACTAAATAATAACAATACATCTGTCGTAGCGGAGGGAAATCCTTACATAAATTACGGTTGAACCATAGAAGACATTACGTCGGACGTTATTTGACTTCGCCGAGCCGAGAATGTGCACCTGACGCATGTTACTCAATAGCTAAGGGCCCGTGCCCACGCCTGAAGCCTGAAGCCTGCCACTTGCATCAACACTATCAATATTCAATGTAACTCAGTGGAGTAACGCAAATTAGCGTGGCGTGGCATTTGGCATGACACGACTCTATTATTTCGAATGGACAGTTGCCACTGGCCCAAGCGTCTTTTACAGATTTACGCATACAGAGGGGCGAGCTTGGAAAGGGTTAGCCGAAAACACATTTTTTTGTAAAAAGGGAGGACAAACGGAAAATAAGATAAATAATAGATTTTTGGGAAATAGAGGATGCGAATGACCAAGGGTACTCCTTTGGGATTCGGACATGACCTGATACAAAAAATAGGCTACTAGTGTTTCTAGTGATACAAAAAATTACATTGCTGTCACGTCACTTAGCTGGACACCGGGCCTAAAGGCCTAAGCCCCAAAATTACACACAGCAGTCGGTTTAGAGTCACTCTCAGGGAAAATCCAAAAACATATCGTGTAGTCACTTACCATCTTGGATAGGTAATATTGCTTTCTTTCTTATTAACAATACTGAAGCTGATTTAAAATATATTTGTGGCTTTCGTTATGAAGCAGGTATGTGGTAGTGTGCCAGTATACTAAATTATACATTATAGTCATCGGGAATCGTAATCCTCATTTTATGTCATCTGCTAAACTAGAACTGCTACATAACGATTCGCAGTGGGTAACATATACGTTATTGATTGACATTACACTTGGGATCCCAATAGCACAGTTATTAGTGACCCTTGTCGATTCGGGCTCCAATACTCGGTCGGGGCAGGCATTTATGTGACAGGTAAAAGTTTACTCTCTACTGGATTATTGGGATTTTTCGTACGATCACATAGTTAAGTGTAACCACGGAAAGAAGTTTGTAATTATATCTTATTTTAAGCTGTTTTTATTTTGGAACAACAGTTGTCAAAATAGCTGTTTTTGTACAAAACAGAAATTTCGTAAGATAATTTTTATAGCCTGAAAAGCTGACGAGAATATAGATGGGACACCTGAAGTTGTCATCGTAGTTATGGACATGAGCAATACCAGAGAAATTGACAATGCAAGGCCGGCCGCGAAGGAGAACGCTTTTTACACCTTTTTTGAATTCTATTAAATATCACAGCTGAAAAATATAAAGACAACATAAAAGAGTACTCTCACTGAAACTGTAAATAAAACAGTTCAATTTGGACATTTCTTGTAACAGTTCGCACCCGCTGTTCAATTTACGAGACCTATAAAAACGTCCAATAGACAGCATTTATTGCCTAAAGGGTATTGTCGGACTACCTCCAAGCTATTTGTATAAATTAATACAAATATTACGAGACAACCACAAGATGTTTTTCATAAGAAATTTGTATTTATTTATTTCTTAACAGTACCCACGACGCTAGTTTATATTTATTACGCTACGTCTACGTTTTTATGAAAAATATAATACTTACATTGTATGTTACATCTTTTTAATATCTGCAATTCTCCAATGTTACACAAAAACATTTTTCCAAGTACCAAAATTTAAAAGATCTTAAACTATATTGTTTCTAAAAAGTTACAAGTCCAAACAGAATGTCATTACCGACTGAAATTTTTTCAGACTAGTCACCCGCACAAGAATCTTCAAAAAGGAAGAAAACCTTTGCATTTCATGCAGATCTTTTATACTTGAGTTGATTTAAACCTCTAAAGCTGAGGCGTAGCTGCCAAGTCAAAAGGTTCCAGCTGCCAAAAGAAAAGAGGAGTGACGCCTTCGTGCTCAAGAACAATGCAAGAAATTTTATCGGAAATGCAAGCAGCATGAATCTATTTTACATAAAACCTGAAAATATGCAAGTAAATTATTTGTTTGATACTTTCAATTTCGTTCCAAATTACGTCATGTAATATGTCTTTCCACACAATAATTTTGACCTATAATATTTAGAAATTCTATTAGATTTTGAAGCTTTTTATAAATATACAGTACCTACAAATTATTTTTTTGCATAAAACAAATGATAAAAAGCGTCTATGAAATATACAGAAGTAGTTATAATAGTTTTATGTCACTGCTCCTGCACCTTCATTTTACGACACTATATTTTATTACACCTTCGCTAAAAGTTCTTTTAGGTTTACTCTTTCTTTATATCTTAAAAGGGTGCCGAATATACCAAAGGAGCGGAGTTTTTATGATAAGTGGTCACTTCCCTCTTTGATTACATGAAACATCTTTACCTTTCATTAAATCGTGTCAATAAAAATAAACGAATCGGTAATAATGATGGTACTCTATTCAGCAGCGGTAACATAGATCTATTTACGTCGTTTCATTTACTGTTAAAAACTATGCATCTTCAGATTGATGCACCAACACATATAAAACGCCATAAAATAACGTACACTTTATGCAAATTTAAGACATAGAAGACTTCGTTTCATCGACCCGTGATTAATCAGAACGCTTGTCTTGTTCCTACCTACTATCGCACTTGACAATCTTGTAATAACATCTGTGAAAGAGATTGACTAACTCGCTATTCAAGTGTTGACATCCGAATGCAGACAAGATGCTCTGACACATTTTCAGTAACATTCATGTAAGATCTGATCACGCGTTTGATCACATTATTTCTGATAGAGATGAAGTATAACTATCAGATAAATAACCTCAATCAGATAAATAAGGTATCTAGTTTAATGGATATTCGGATAAATAAAATTTGTTTAATAATTAATGAAATAACGCAAATGCGAAATATAACACTTTGTAGACCACGTACGTGATGACCATGACGTATCTAAGCCATGTAGGTATTTAAAAAATATGAATGAAACTGAAATTGAAAGGCAATTTAATTTAGTTTATAAAAAAACAACTTCAGTGGATTCTTCTGGTGAGCTGGACTCAATAATAGACAGAAAGAAAACATTTTGTAATGATCAGGTTGATATGAGTACGTTACTTGAATCACTTTATTTTACAGAATATTGTGAAATGTAATATAGCTTTTGGATAAGGTAGCTATTAAGATCCACCAAGCTTCCCTTGAATACGTAGAAGTACCTACTCGTATATCTCCAAAAGGACAGTGCAGTCAGTCAATCAGTTTTTTATTACCTACATACTATGAACAACAAGTTCAGTGTCTTTATGTCGTGTGAGCCTAACTGTGACGCGTACACACAAATATTTAAGGTTATCAAGATGCGTGGGTCAGCAATCCGATTTGGATTAAACAGGCCTTGTCTAACGACTTAATTCTACAGGCGCCAAGCCTAGCCTACGTTAAGTGCACAAAATAAAATGCTCGCATTTATTTAAATTCTTAATTTCGGTTATCCAACAATTTTCACCTGTGTTAAGTGATTTATTTTTGGACACAATTACTTTTGCCCTCATTTTAATATTCGTAACGCATACAAATGGCTCTGTTAAATCCATAACTCTCGAAGTCGAACGAAATAGACGACTTGCTATTTATAACAGCAAAATGCGTCAAAGTAAGTGGAAAATTCATTTTCGTTGTTAAGCCCTCAGTTTTAAGTGGCAATAGTAAGCCTCTAGATTGTTGCGAACACAGGTCTTGGCCTAGATGGAGAAAAAGGCTTGGTTTTAGCGGTTGTGCGGAGAGGAGTTATGAAGGATTAAAATGGAAAGAAAAATATGTTAAAGACGCTGAAAATTAAGACAAGAAAACAATCTTTAAGAACCCGCTTTGTTTGTTAGATTACAAGATATTCGCAATACAATTAAATTAGGAGCAAGTTTTAGAATTGTTAGTGAGAATAGTGCTAGAAGTTAACCAAGGTATACAGGGAAGTATCAAAAGCTGTTTGAACAACGACCTCAATTTGTTAAATAATAATCTTATTTTGACAAGTAAGAATTTTGTTGTAGTAACCGATACACATTGTAATGATTTTGAGCGAGAAAAATAAACGAGTTAAAAGTAATCAAAAGTATTGTTTGAAAAAAGAAGTTCTACTTAGGTATATTTTAGCAAGAATCTAATAGTCTATCTGTTGTTGAACTTCCAATATTTAGCCATTAAAAAATCAGACCGATACAATAAGTATTGATCGATTTAGAAGAACGACATCGAGAGATCGTGATGATCAGAAAATTCAAGAAAGAAGAAGCAGAGGATTTGCAATCGAAATCTGATTTTAGTCTAAAGATAATCTCGGTGGAAGATCCAGATTATTTTACCTTTTGTGATGATGAACCGCGACGATACCCGAGACGCCAAAAAAACACTCTGGCAATTCCGACTACAAAGTTAAAGTTATATAGCTCTGGGCCTTATGCTATGTGTATAAAAATTTTCAACAACTTGCCAGATGAAATAAGATTAATAAAAAATGACCTAAAATTCTTAACCCAATTAAAGCAATACCTTATAAATAAGTGTTATTATAACCTCAAAGATTATTTAAAAAAATGACATTAATAGTAATATAAAATAGATCGGCATGCTCCCACTACATTGCAATACCCTAATTAGGGTTCATATGTGCCTCTAAAAGATGTAAACACTAACACCTATATATCCACTATATGACTGCAATAAAAATTTGAGTATTGAGTATTGAGTATTGAAGCTAGTGAACCTGCTGTTTTAGATTCGTCAATAGATTGAGATCATTAACGCCTTTCGGGTCACGGTGTGATTCTCAGAAGGCGAGCAGCGAGCAATATCAGTTACCTACCAAGAAGTTAGTGCCTGTATTTGCACGCAGATCAGGTACCGCATTCGTTATTCGTACTGTCGAGTGTCGATAGCACGTGCCCAACTCACCGGTCCCAATAGTAAGCTCGTAAAATCTGTTATTTACTCAGAAGCTTCTATGGCATATTGATAGCATTGTATATCTGAGACATTATATTTGTTTTATCAACAATTTTATAAGACAGTAACCATATTGGTTCCAAATATGGAAGACAATAAAAATAGGTTACCGGATCGTGATTATACACATCCGTTATTATTTTTGCACTAGCACATACATATTCTTATGACCATTTTGAAACATGTACGGATTATCAAAAATGAGAAATCCTAAAAATATTATGAAAGTTTGTAAGGATGTATGGATGGTTTTTTACAATTTCATATAAAAACTACTTAACGGATTTTAGCACACTTATCTTTAAATATCTATAAAATGACTTTAAACCTATTTGCACAACTTGGTAAATTGTTCGGGACCCATGTCGTTTTATGTTTGTGGACGACAGTCTTTCAACGGCAAAGTTAAGTTTGTTTCTCAATTCCGTTTATCTTTTCGTTACATATAGCTATGTTAGGTTTCGCAATATACTTAAGATAGGTTAAACAACCCAAGATGCGGGAGTCTAATTATACATTTTCGTATTTATTACATTGTGGTTTTGACAAATTAATAATTCGGCAAAGGGGAGATGTTTATCTGTTACATAAATATCTGCCCTCTCTTTCGCGGTTTCCTGATGGACAAACTATATGTTCCTGTTGACACAATTTGCACAACTGTTTTCTATAATCCATTCCATGTAACACTATAACAGTCAAACGAGAAATCTATCTACCTATCTAAATTCGAAAGGATACACTCCGCTGATTTAACAAAAATCTCAAAAACAATAAGTGGTGCTTATGGGAACGATTTTTTTAAAATATCCCTAATGAAATAACTAGCTTGTTATGCATTGATCCATTAGGAAACCGCGATCTCTTGTTCGATAAATGATGTTATACCTTATTAATACCTGGAGATTCAACAGTTTTGGCGAATTAAATAGGCGAATAAAAAATTATGCTTCGGCGTAAGCAAATCTTGGCACTGAATTCAAAAGAAGTTTTAATCACTTGCCATTTTTAAGCTTAATAGCCTGTTATTTAAGGTTTGTATTTTTCTACCTAATAAAACTAGAATAGCATGGTCAATAATTAATAGAAAAATTAGATATGTAAAATTAACTAAATCTGTATACATATAAAAAACACAAAAACTGTTTGTAGGATGTCCTTTATAGATTCTGAAACAATCCAACCGATATGCCTCAAAATGGATTCATTTGAAAGGCAATACTCCGAAAGTGGTTTGAGACTACTAAAACAATGCATTAGGTGCATTCGGTCCATTGATAAAGTCGATTTTCAACTTTTCCCATACAACAATTTGAAGATAATAATGTAAAGATGGCGTCAACGTCAACACTGATCTGTCGTTTACATCAGCATTTTTTTTAGCGTAATAGAACATGCCGGGTATCCACTAGTAGCCTATAAATGGAGACAAGACCCCTACTCAGGTGACTGCTACTCAAGAATCACCCATGGACATAAGGTCCATGGTAGTTTAGACTTCACATTGTCTGTCAGCGTTTTATATTAAACTGAAGATTGAACAGCTGAACAATAATTTGCACTGATATAAATTACGCAGGCTGATTTACTTATTCATTAGCCCACAAAGCGGCGTTATCGCTCCCTTGGTTTTTGGGGGTTTGGCGGTGGCGTTAATATCCTGGGTAAGCACTGATAGGCCACTGGGAGTAAAGTAATTTAGCTTTCTTGGGGGAGTTTATGATAAGTCGCATTTTTAATAGCGCCAGATGACGTAGCGAAAAAGTTGTGTTCTGATACTACAGTCTATTTGCTAAAGTAAATTCCTACTATAAATTGTAAGGGCAACCGCGTTTTTAAAAACGCTCATTTCAAAAAATGGTTAGTATTATTTTTATTATATTTTTATATATTGTTTTTTAATATTTTTTTATTGTTTTTTTTATATTTATTCATTTTATATGCAATATATGCAAACTTCTGCGTGGTATAGCCCATAACCCCAGGTTTTTTGAGTTCTCATGGCTTAAACGTGCCAGAGCACGATATTTGGAGGAGACGGCGACCACCACTACTAGATGTGCTCACGGCCAGGAACAATGTGCTGACTGCTGGCCAAGGCGCCTATTACTCGAGCAATTAATACGCTCAACCAAACTCACGACAGACTGACCTTATTTTCATGACACCTGAGTGAATTCGCAAAGGTATTTTATTTGAGGTTATTTTTATAAAGTTTTGTAATGTGTTTTAATTGTTTTAAAGTTTAATGTATAAGGTTACTCTGACGCATTGGGTTTTTCACCTGTAATGATAGATGTGTGTTATGAATAAATAAATAAAATAATAAATTTTTCGTACTTCATCCCTCCGATACGAAAATTTTAATAGCTTCAACTCAGTATCATTACGAGTACTTAGCTTACGTCGCACAAAGCCAACAAATCCCCGCGGCTCCTCCAATTCCACCACATGAACTGATCAAAGACAAGTTCCTACACGCAGCT